>CAIGQZ010032939.1:1052441-1065127 GCA_903798205.1 Danio tinwini
ATATATATATATATATATATATATATATATATATATATATATATACAGTTGCAATCAGAATTATTCAACCCTGATTTATTAGCCCCCCTGTTTATTTTATTACCCAATTTCTGTTTAACGGAGAGATTTTTTCAACACATTTATTTTATCTTTAAAATGATGACAGTAAATAATATTTGACTAGATATTTTTCAAGACACTTCTATACAGCTTAAAGTGACATTTAAAGGCTTAACTAGGTTTATTAGGTTAACTAGGCAGGTTAGGGTAATTAGGCAAGTTATTGTATAATGATGGTTTGTTCTGTAGACTATGGAAAAATAAATAGCTTACAGGGGTTAATAATTTTAATAAAACTGCTTTTATTCTAGCCAAAATAAAACAAATAAGACTTTCTCCAGAAGTAAAAAATATTATCAGACATACTGTGAAAATGTTCTTGTTCTGTTAAAAATCATTTGGGAAATATTTAAAAAAGAAAAAAAAATTAAAGGGGGTTCAATAATTCTGATTGCAACTGTATGTGTATATATATATATATATATGTGTGTGTGTGTGTGTGTGTGTGTGTCTAATTCCACACCCCTGTATGAATAATAATAATAAGATAATAACATTGAAGAAAAGCATAAAAAGGTACAATTTTGCATTGTGAAAAATACACAAATATCACAATCTATCTATTTCGTGTACTTTTTGAGTGTTGCAGTGTTCATTAATTGATTGCCACATAAAGTTGATACAATGATTTGTTAAATATACTGTATGTGAATGTGATGTTGAGGTGTTCTGGTTATAAGGTTTAATTAAATAAAAGAATGATGCGCCCACAGTATAATAGCTTCTTGATTAAAGGCATAAAGCATCTGTACAGTAGACTGTGCAGAAACTGAAAATCATCCTTCCTGTACTGTAGGACATCTGGCTTTCATGTGTCTCTGACAGGATTCTCTTTGATGCGAGGGAAACTGTTTCAGAGAGACAGGTACATTTTCACTTGTCTTTTTGCTGAGGCTGTGACTTCATTATAAACAGTTAAGTCTAATTAACATCAAATAATTGCTGCTGAAAAAGTCTGTACGATCGACAGAACTGTGACTTTTTCAATTCACAGTGATTCGAGATCCTCAGATGTCTCTCTTCACATGGATATACATATAATAGATGATATTCTTTATAAATGTGCACATCATCTACACAGGTAGAGAACAGAATATTTGGGCCAATTAAATCTAAGGGTGCAGAATAAGTAGTGACACCATTACAGGCATACTTCTTATCATATCCTTCTGTTGTTTTTCTATTGTCATCTTAAAAGGAACCCTGGTTATAAAAAATATCAAATATAATGTATAAATAAATATACATATATAGTAGGGCTGCCAATGTTAACACATTAAATAACATTCAATTCAAGTTTATTGTATAGTCAAAATCTAAAAAGTTAAGGAGTTTTGTTTAAAGAGGTCAGTATATATAGTAGATCTGCAGTTATACAGTATATATTCCTTCCAAAAAAAAAATAATAATAATAGATGACGTCTATGTGTTCATTTAGGTGTATTTGTGCATTAAGTGACTGTTGTCCATGTTATCAGATGGTTGGCATCATCTCTAATGTAATCAATTATTATAATTGGCATTAATAAAAAAAACTAATTTTATTACACTAATCATTTACATTATAATTAAAAATAATCATCATCATTATTTTGGACAGGTGTCATGGTGGCGCTGTGGGTAGCATGATTGCCTTACAGCAAGAAGGTTGCTGGTTCGAGCGCCGGCTGGGTCAGTTGGCATCTCTGTGTGCAGTTTGCATGTTCTCCCTGTGTTGGAGTGGATTTCCTCTGGGTGCTCCGGTTTCCCCCACAGTCCAAATACATGCGCTATACTGTAGGTGAATTGAATAAGCTAAATTGGTCGCAGTGTATGATGATGATGTGATGATGATGATGATGTGCTATTTATTTGTCACATATACTTCCATGTATTCACATACACTGACATATATAGCGAAATTGGACCGCTACCTTGACAGGGAGCAGGAATTTCAGAGCACTCATGTGTGTGAATGCAAGAGTGTATGAGTGTTTCCCAGTGTTGGGTTGTGGCTGGGAGGGCATATGTAAAACATACAGAATGCTGGATAAGTTGGCGGTTCATTCCGCTGTGGCAACCCCTGATTAATAAAGGAACTAAGCAGAAAAGAAAAATGAATGAATGAATGATCATTTTCGACAATAGAGGCACCATTATTTTATGTATGCAAGTGAATTAGCGATGTCAAATGGATGAAAGCTATATTGTTATTTCACTCCTACAAAGTTTTGAAAATGAAAAGCTGATATGATGCCACACTGTGTGGCTTTTAGCTGTAATTTTCAGTTAAAGGCAACAAGAACACTTGAAGTGCAAGCACACTAGTGCTTCACTGCTTTCTAAGTAAGACAAAGAGAAAAAAAATGGGAAGATGCCTTTGGACAAAATAAAACATCATAAAGACTCTGTCTTTGTTCTTCTCAGACAAAAGCTTTTGAAAGAGCTTAAAGGTGGCTATGCATTTATAGGCTTAAACCTCCAGATAAGGATATGTGGGGCAAAAAAAAGAAAACATTTCCTTAGCTTGAGCAGTTTTATTCTAAATTTACCATCTGAACACACAAAAAGAATACTCAACTCAACAATGTTAAGTGAATAACTTTACTCTTTTGCTTAGGCACAGATAAATGAATGGAAAAAAAATCAAAGCTATTTTTTGTTTGATAAAATACAATAAATCCAACACAATGCCAGTCAATCATATACTTAAATGAAGGTCTGAGTTTGTACAACATGCTTAATGTGTCATACACTCACACACACACCACCACCACAAACCACCTAGGCCCCCTACAGTGAAATAGTGGCACTGAAATATTCAATATCTTGACATTTTTAGGTTTTGGTTGGACTGAACTGACTGCAGTGATATTTTTTCTGTAATAAAATATATGACCTACAACATAAAATTAAGAATATGTTACATAAACCTCTAACTGAAAAATGTGGGCAAAATCAGTTTTTATATAGTTTCTTATATCTGAATAGTTCAAGACTTGGCAACTACATGTTTGCCACTTGAGCAAACAAAAAAGGAGCACTTGATTCAATAACATTAAGTCCTCTTTATAACAAACCTCATACTTTGTTCCATAGTAAATGAATAGAGTATACTAAAATTTAAAGATTTCTATTTGCACTTAGAGAGATATACGTTTTTTGTTTTGTTTTGGGGTTTTTAAACATGAAATACATAAATTGTTAGATTTTATATAAATTTCATTTTCATATAAAAAAAATTGAGACCTTTGTTTTTGACAATGTCCGCTTTACGTTTTTTAAAAAAAGCAAGCGCTGCAATACAGGGGATGCATGAGGATTCAATTAAATACTTTCTATTAGATACAAGAAACGCTAGACGCCTGGTAGGATGTAATTATGATTTTGTGAGCCACTGAAGATCTAACTTATTCTCCGAGAGACCCAGTGTTTGGTCAGTTTCACTGCAGTTACTAAGTCCACAGTTTTCTCCATTCACGAGCAGCCCATCCACTTCTTTTATGCACATTTTAGAATATTGTATGAAAAGATGCTTAAATATTAAAGTGTGCATACATTTTGAAAATGCCCATAATAATTTGTCTAAGATTCAGGTAATTCATTATATTTAAAAATAGACCAACAGTGGTTTCTTCTACCACAGCAAATTCCAATTTAGTTTTTTGGCGACAGTTTATCAGAAATTCAAAATTTTGTTCTCTTACGCCTGTTTCACACCACAAGCGTCAGCAGCGCGCGAGCAGGGTTTGAGCAGCGCGCATGGAGAGCAGAAGCAGCATGCAAGCGTTTACCTTTCACACCAGCTCCGTCTGCAGCGCGCAGTTCTTCGGCAGCTGCTGCACAGATCAATCTATCTCTGTCTATTCTATCTAGTTACCTATCTCTCTCTCTCTATATATAAATACATTTTTTACTTTATATACAAATTATAAAGATCCTACAGCACTGTCTGCTTCTCAAGCTCTATAAGGAGTGTCAGTCATGTCAGGTGCACTCAGAAGACAATCGCGTGTGATATCATGTCATTTAGTTTGTGATTGTCAGGATGTTGCAGGTCTAGCTATAATAATATTTATACAATATAGTTATAATGATATTTATACATGATCAAACTAGTGTTACTTTCTCCGCTTCAGCAATGTCCAGCGGCAGAGTAACAGCTTGTTAATTCATGCTTGTGCAAAGGATGAGTCGGACAAAAGTAATCAATGCATGCCCTTCTTTTACTTATTTTCGTGTTGTCAGGTTCACATTGCAAACAGCTCCCGGGTGGAATAACTTGAGTGAACGTAAAACAAAGCCGAATAAAACTTTCTTCCTCTGCTTCAACTGCACAACACACAGCGAGCTCACATCATCCAGCATGTGTGTCGAACTGCACTACCCACAATACACTTCGCTATGGACTACAACTCCCGTAGCAGTCTTAAAGCGGCCACTTCTATTTCCCCTCTCCTGCAACACTAGTGTGTAACTTTAGCAAAAGTGATACTAAAATTGTTTTACATTTGGTTTGCTAAATAAATATTTGTTGCAGTTTTAATCGTTTAAATTCATTTGATTGATTATATATAATTCAGTTGATATTATTGACGCATTTATTGGGTAAAATTGCTGTCATTCAATGTGTTTTGGTCATTATTAATGCACTGTCACTTTAATTGAGCATGAGCAGCGCAGCAAAAATAGAACCAGGATAAAATCGCGGCACTGCTGCTTCAGCGACGCTCACGCCTCGCGCTGACGCGCTGCTTCTGCATGCGGTATGAAAGCTCTAATCTGTTAACATGGACGCCGAAAAAACACGCGCTGCTCATGCTCTGCTCGCGCGCTGCTGACGCTTGCGGTGTGAAACAGGCGCTAGACTTCCTTTGGCTAAATCCCTTCTGTTTGACTCATTAGATGGAAAAGGTACTTTGTCACCTTAGAATTATAAGGTTCTATCTGACATTTTTTTTAACTCTGACAGCAACTGTTTAACTTTTGAAAATCATATCTCCCTCGTCACAAAAACAGCTTTCTTTCATCTGAGAAATATCTCTTAAGTTACGAAGTATGCTATCCATCTCAGATGCAGAAAAGCTAGTTCATGCTTTTATGACTTCTGGGCTGGATTACTGTAATGCTCTGTTCGCTGGTTGCCCAGCATCCTCTATTAACAAACTTCAGCTAGTACAAAATGCAGTTGCCAGAGTTTTTACCAGGTCTAGAAAATTTGATCAATCACCCCAATTTTATCCTTCTTACACTGGCTGCCTGTTAAGTTTCGTATTGATTTTAAAATATTACTATATATACCTATAAAGCTTTAAATAATCTAGCTCTTGTTTATCTAACCTCCTGTCTCGCTACAATCCAACCCGCTCTTTAAGATCTCAAAACTCTGGGCTTCTGGTAGTACCTAGAATAGCAAAGTCGAGTAAAGGAGGTCGAGCCTTCTCATTTATGGCTCTTAAACTCTGGAATAGCCTTCCTGATAATGTCTGAAGCTCAGACACACTCTCGCAGTTCAAAACTAGATTAAAGACCTATCTTTTTAGTAAAGCATACTGTGGAGAGGTAAGCATGATCGAACACCCAATGAGAGGGGAGAGCATGCTCAGAGCCCGGCGGCTAGTCAGCAGGCCAATCAGAAATAATAAATAACACCTGTTTATTCTAGTGATTGGGCCGGAGAGACACCCTTCTTAAAGGAGAGGAGAAGGAGCAGCCGGGAGAGGAGAGAACACACACATACACACACACCCGCACAGCTACACGTGGGGTGTGATTATTTAAAAATAAAAAGGCAATTACTTACCTTATATTGCCGACCCTGTCTTCTTCTTCCACACAACAACGAACTATATTACACATACACTCAATGCATCACATAGCGATATGATGCATGAATGTGCTCCACGCAGCTGTGGTGGTCATTGAGGAGTGGAGAGCATGCGTCTGACTCCTGTGACCTCCAGGGACAGCCAAGTCTTCGCTGACATCCAGCATTCTCCAGCTTCCGGCTACCAGACTGCAGCTCTGCACAAGACGTTTGGCCATAGGAGAAATGGTCGTGCCCAACTGAGCCTGGTTTCTCTCAAGGTTTTTATCCTTCACTTACGTCAATTGGTGAAGTTTTTACCTCGCCGCTGACATCACTGGATTGCATAGTTCGAGACTTGTAGAGCTGCGCTTCGACTGAACCACACTGACCTGACCTGACCTGACCTGACCTGACCTGACTTGACCTGAACTGAACAGAACTGAACAGAACTGAACTTAAACTCTTAAAACTGAACTGACACTTTCAATTCACTATAATCTTCTATGTGAAGCTGCTTTGACACAATCCACATTCTAAATGCGCTATACAAATAAAGATGAATTGAATTTAATTGAATTTTTGTCTAAATTGAGTTATTGACATATTCTTATTAAATGAAAAATTATTTACATTATGGGATTTTTTTATAAGTTGTTTACATTTTAAGACTTTTTATTTAAAAAAACAAATGTTACACACATACTGTTTGCTATGTGAAATGAAAAAAACTTTGAAGCTTAATATCTCAGCATCTTGTGTTTCTTTTCTATACTATTTCTCAACATTGATATCTGGCGACGATATAGCCATTATATTAAGCCATATATGTTATAATAATTCTAAGTAGTTTGCTGTGTGTTCTCATCTTATTTTCTGTTTTTCAGTGCTGACACCTTGTAAAGAAACAAACAAGTGCAAAAACTATTTAAAGCACTCGCAAGATCCTGAGAATCAGTTCAATTTGCATTTACTGTATTGATGACAGAATTTGCGACACAGTGGCATGGTATTATCGCCTCACAGCAGGAAGGTTGCTGGTCAAGTCCCGACTGGACCAGCTGGCATTTCAGTGTGGAGTTTGCATGTTCTCCCCATGTTGGCATGGGTTTCCTCCAGGTGCTCTGGTTTCCCCCACAGTTTAAAGACATGCGTTATAGGTGAATTGAATAAATTAAATTGGCCTTAGTGTGTGTGTGAATGCGTGTGTATGGATGTTTCCCAGTAGTGGGTTGCAGCTGGAAGGGCATTCGCTGTGTAAAACTTATGCTGGATAAGTTGGTGGTTCATTCCTCTGTGGTGACCCCTGATTAATAGAGGGACTAAGCCGAAAAGAAAATGAATGATGGAATTTTTGCCATAACCAAAGTACACCTCCTCTAAATTACCCCACATATCCCATGTCCTTACTTTTCATCCCATCATGCTGCTAGGTGTTACCTGCTAGGTAAGTATGTGGTGGAGAGAAAGATAAAGGGATTAAAAACATGGCTTCATCACTCCTGACCTTGCTTCCGAATATCCGACTAGCCGATGTTAAAGTAGTATTACTAGAGATTGAATAGCAGATGCGTCTGTGACAGGTTATTCATTCATGAAGGCAATTTATGCAGACACCGTTAGATAAACAGTGATGAAAAGTAGCTGTGGAGAGGCAATTATATGCTGTTCTGATTACCAAGCACTCTTGGCTGAAAGACATTAGGAGGACAAAGATTGTGTTAAGTAAGCTGCTATTTGCTCTCGATGATTGGAAAGTCTTACAAATAAATCTATACAGCTCTTACTTCTACACTTACATGAAGGCAAAGTATTCAGGCATTATTCTGATGTGCTTTTTTCACATTTTCATTAGGTTAGAATTCATTAAATTAGCATATGCACAGTTAAAAGCCCTGTCATTTGATACAGCAGTGGTTGTTTTCTGGTTTTTTTTTTTTTTTACAAAGAAAAAGGCTCTGTGGGATAGACATGGATATCACTTCGATGTGATCAGTCATTTGGCAAACCCACAGCTCATCGAAATTCTGCATTTTAACTAAGCAAACCACAAGACAGACCTGTTGCTATGTGAAGCAGAAAATGAATTGTTAATGTGATGGGTCACCCAAAGAAAAATAGTAATAAATAGAAAAATAAATAAATGTGATCATGTTATTCATTCTGCACAAGGACCATTTTTAAAGAATGTTAATGCTGTTTTGTTAGTTTTTTTAATAAAAGTAGTGTATATATTTTGTGCTAATTTTGAAGTAGTATTACTTATTGCTTGCTTATACTGCTGTTACCGTACTTCAAGCACATGGAAACGACACTTCATTCGTGCATCTTTAGACGGAAACATGGCTACTGATGCAGCAATGCTGAAGTCAGATATTTTGCTTTGAAAATGTTTTTTCCGTGCCTGAACGCTGTCTTTGTTTAGGTAATTTAACCTGCACAATGCCAGTTTAGCAAATTATATTTCAGCACTCCGGATTGCCTTGTTGGAAAACAGCGTATTTCATTCATTCATTCAGAAAGACCCTGAAAGCATGCGTCCGTGAGCGAAATGCGACAGTGTCAGTGGACAATATCAGATGTCAAACTGAGACAGATTCAGTTCCACATGAGGTTATTATTAACAAATGATATAAATATTACGAACGTGAGCAGGCTACATTGTAACTGCGTGTCCCAACAACACGCTTTGTGACGGGATACGCAGTGATGAGCAGTTTGGCTGTTTGCACCAGAGGAAACATGACAGAAATGTAAATACAGCCATTCAGAAGCACAGAATATGCACTCCCTCACAAAACGGTAAGGTTTAGAATCTATTTATTACATGTTAACCCTCTTTAACATCATTAAATGTAGATACTGAATCACTCATATGTGTTTAGTTCTAAAGTTCAATTTCAAACAGTTTATTGTATTTTCAAGATCTGAGGTGAACTTTCTGCTTTTAGTATATGGCAAAATGTCATGTAAAATGGTATTCAAACTCACATTGTTAGCATTTAGCACTAAATAAAGCACACAAGGTTTACCTGAAGTGATCACTGTCATAGGTTTCACATGTTCAGCTGTGAGAAATAGAAGGCGTTTCTAATATATCAATTCGACATTTACTGCGTCCCAATTTGCATACTATCTGTCCTAAATAGTATTTGAAAATAGAATTAGTATGTCCTAAATCATAGTATGTCAAAAGTGTATGCCAAACATTCCCAGATGGTTTACTATTTCCGGTCAAAATGTTAAGTGTAGAAGCGTCCATACTCTGACCGCTGATATGGCCCACAGTGCACGTGAAATCGATCAGAACTACAAACACGGGTGAAAATGTAAACAAACTACAAACATGATGGACGTGCGAGACCATCCGTAAAGATGTTTGACTGTTAATTAATATCTTGCCTACTGGAAACTATTTAAATTGGGTTTTCTGTGTTATATTTCATCTGCAACAACAATACTGAACTTATATAAAGACATGTTTGGACATTAACGTCTGAATGCATAAATATCTAAACACCTGAGGAGATTTCTGTGCATGAAAGACTCGTGAATGGCAGATTAACCTGCTGCTGCTTCTCCAATATGGTAGGAAATTAAATACGACAGAAATGTGGACGATGTGTGGAGGATTGACAGGGCTCATAACTAAGCAACATAAAGATCAGTTAATGAGGAAGTAGTGTGTCTCAAAGCTTGCATACTCTTCTGTTACACACTCAAAAGTATGTATTTTTCCTTCACAAAAAAGTTTGTATTCTTAGGGCGTAGTATAAGTATGCAGATTGGGACGCATCAACTGTTTTTGTCCTACAGCTGTGTTTGGGTGAAACTGGGAACCCTGTTTAAGTATGTACTGTATGTCAGGGGGTGTCCAAACTCAGTCCTGGAGGGCTGGTGTCCTGGAGAGTTTAGCTCCAACCCCAATCAAACACACCTGAACCAGCTAATCAAGCTCTTACTAAAAACTTCCTTGCAGGTGAGTTGAAGCAAGTTGGAGCTAAACTGAGCAGGACACTGGCCCTCCAGGACCGACTTTGGACACTCCTGATGTATGTGCTTAACAAAACTGAACCAAACAATAAAAATAAATACATTGATAACATTTTAGTATAGAGAGGAGGAACCTATCCTCATTATTACTGTACCTGTCTATTATTAAGAAATTGACTGTTTATTCTTAAATATAAAGTACATATCCTGCATGATTTTATTCCACATCCCTAATTCTACCCAATACCTAAATTTAATGACTATTAATAAGCAGCAAATTAGGAGTTTATTGAAATAAGTCATAATTAATGATTTGTTAATAGCGAGAATTCATTCATTCATTTTCCTTCGGCTTCATTCCTTATTTATCAGAGGTCACCACAGCGGAATGAACCGCCAACTATTCAGCTTATGTTTTACGCAGAGGATGCCCTTCCAGCCGCACACAACCCACTACTGGGAAACATCCATACACTCTTATTCAAACACACACTCATACACTACGGCCAATTTTGCTTACCCAATTCACCTATATGTCTGTGGACTGTGGGTGAAACCGGAGCATCCAGAGGAAACCCACGTGAACATGGGGAGAACATGCAAACCCCACACAGAAATGCCAACTGACCCAACCAGGACTCAAACCAGCGACCTTGAGGTGACAGTGCTAACCACTGTGCTGTCACACTCTCAGAAATAAAGGTATGCGAGCTGTCACTGGGGCAGTACCTTTTCAAAAGGTACAAATTTGTACCTGAAGGGTGCATAATGGTACCTCAAAGGTACTTATTAGGTACATTTGGGTACTAATATGTCCCTTTAAGGTACCATTATGGAACCTTCAGGTACAAATTTGTACCTTTTGGGTACAAATATGTATCTTTTAAAAAGGTACTGCCCCAGTGACAGCTCATGTACCTTTGTTTCTGAGAGTGCGCTTAAGGAGATTTATTCATTCATTCATTTTCTTTTGGGCTTAGTCCCTTTATTAATCCGGGGTCGCCACAGCGGAACGAACTGCCAACGTATCCAGCACGATTTTACGAAGCGGATGCCCTTCCAGCCGCAACCCATTTCTGGGAAGCATCCACACACACTCATTCGCACTCATACACTTCGGACAATTTAGCCTACCCAATTCACCTGTACCACAGAAACACCAACTGACCCAGCCGAGGCTCGATCCAGCGACTTGCTTGCTGTGAGGCGACAGCACTACTTACTGCGCCACTGCGTCGCCCCACTTAGGGAGATTTGTACTTTAAAATAAAGTGTGACCAATACATTTAATTAAGGTGAAAAGATAATTCATATGTGAATAATCCCCACATAAGTGATATTTATAAAGCTTAACATTATTCATATCTGCTTCTCTTATTATTGCCAGTCTGTGTTGTTTTCTTGTTACTAATACCTCTCTCTAATTAATCAGATTATTAAAAGGTTTATATATGTAGGAAAAAAAGCTGAGCTGACAGAAACTGTGGACTGTGTGAAAACAGTAGATGTTCTTCTCGACAAAGGTCACAGTATAGGAAAGCTTTGTGGAAAATAATAACAGCTGTTTGACCAAGATCATTGTTTTCTGCTCAAGATCAGATTTCTCAAAAGGGTTTTCTAAAAAAGCCATTTTTAGCCAGGTTCAGTTCATGTCACTACACTAATTTCTTTGATTCATTAAAAATGCTATAAAAAATTGCATCCTGAATACAATACACAGGATGCAGTGCTTTTTGGTGAGGGCTGCATTGTCAGACAAAAGGCATGAGGTACAATAGGCATATGAAACCTAAAAATGTACCTTTAAAGGTCTACAACAGATACATTTTTGTACAGTTGTTGTACAATTTGTACCCCAAATGTTTTCTGATTATGAATAAAGGGATAGTTCAGAACAAAATAAATTTGATATTATTTACTCATCCTTTACTTGTTTCAAATCTTTATGGGTTTCTTTCTTCTAAATACAAAGGAAGATAAGTAAAAAACTTATTAAAACTGTCAGATTAGTAGAAATCATTGTCTGAAAGAGTTTAGTCAATGATGGACCTAAGAAAGTAAAAGGTGTTCCTTTGTGTTTTGAAAAATGTTTGTATACTGACAATAATTGTCAAAAGGGAAATATAGATCTGTGAAAACCACAAAAAATAATAATAATAATAAAAATGCATGGCAGGTCAGTAACTGGTGACGTCACACATAAAGAAACACTTTGTGTCTGCACAAAATCCATCATCGTTGTTTCAGTTGTCCATACTGTTTTCAAAATGTTTAATTTTCAGGGACAAAAAACAGTTGATGAGCAAATTATAATAGCCAAACCCTATTAAAGGGTTTCTATCATGTAATCTACCATTATGCAGGGTCTGCTTTTATTCACAAACTTCAAGTTTAATAATAAAATTTTCTACCCACAGTTGATGTTTACCTTGATTTCTATTCATTTTCTTTGCACATCATGTTTCATATCTCAAAACACATTTCATAATTCAACTCAAACAGATACTGGTGTCCCTGTATAAACATACTCCAGCTTTTAATAAAACTTTATTGTAGCAATTGTATGATGGAAGATATATATATATATATTAGAGCTTATTGTCCGTATAGTGTATGTGTGAGAATAGAAGTGTATGTGCGTAAAACATATGCTGGATAAGTTGGTGGTTCATTCTGCTGTGGTAACCCCAGATGAATAAAGGGACTAAGCCAACAAGAAAATGAATAGAAATCAAGGTTATATTTAAATATATATATATATATATATATATATATATTTATATCTATA
>CAIGQZ010032939.1:1066846-1105291 GCA_903798205.1 Danio tinwini
CTTTCTTTCTTTCTTTCTTTCTTTCTTTCTTTCTTTCTTTCTTTCTTAAGGCTTAACTTTCTTTATAAACAAAAAAACGTAATCTTTAAGACTCAATTTGACCCATAAAAAGTTAATACTTTCACCGTTGTATTACATTTATATTTTTGCTTGTTTATTTACTTGCAAAAGTTTGACTAAAATATGTATATTACATTTTTGTTAAATTTGGTGATCTTCTTTACACTATTTAAGATGTTTGATTACTATTTATTAACTAAAAGCAGAATGATATTGGTCTTATTCTTATGTGGAAGTGTGCTCATTTTTGCGATAGTTTTTGAACCTCCGATTCAGTTGCCTATGGAAGAAATGACTAAGAATAATAAATGGCAAAAAATGGTCAAATTATTTACTTTACAAACAAGTGTGTTCATGACTATACAGACAAAATAATAAGAAAACATCAGTTTGCAACATCAAGCAGGATAACAAGCTGTTTTTAACGTCTAAAAATGAATGCATGGGACTGGAAGTCTTGAGCCAAAAAGATTCAAATGTCTGCGCCTGCTCATACCTAAGGAATAAGGTCGATAGAAAGCATATAAGGAGTAATTATTAAAATTCCTGAACTAGTTAAGATGTCAAGATGCATGTCACAAAGCACAAATTAAATCACCTAGTTTGTGTTTGTGTGGTTAATGAACTATGTGTGTGGTGAGACATTGGTGGTCTTTGCATTGGGAATTGGAAGAGCTGTAAACAGACAGCTGTTAAAAGCAATCAGATCACAAACAGTTTGGAGGTGTTTGTAAACCTGTGAGTTTACACTGGTTTCAGTGCTCAGATGCAGCTGCTGATGGCGGCCATATGTTGTCTTTGTTAGTGTTGAGCTAATTGTGCCCTTTCGCACTGTGGTGCAATAACAACCTGCCAGGTGAGCTGCCTTAAAAGTCACACAGCTAGAGAACACACAATACAAAGGCTTATATTCTAAAGCTGTGTTTTTTTAAATGGTGTTTTAGAATTAAAAACTACTACTTTAGTTCAGTTTTAATTCTCTTTGTGTAATTTTGACCGTTGATGAAAACCATAGATCATTAAGCTTTCTTTCTTTCTTTCTTAGAGTTAATAATTTTCACCGTTGTATAGCATTTATGTATTTTAGTTGTTTGTTTAATTGCAAATGGATGACTAAAATATATTATATTTAGAAGTATATTTTCCTTGTCCAAGCTGGTGTTTTTACTTTGTTTCAGAAAATCAATCTCTGTCTACACAATACAGCCTAAAACACGTGAAATGGGATCATTCATGCTTACTGGGCATGGGCATATTTTGCTGGCATCCATATTTGCAGTCTACTAGTTGTATGAGAGTGGCTTGACGAATCAGGAAACTATACACAATAGTTCAGAAGATTGTGATTTTGAATAGCCGTGACTAAAAGTCTCAAAATGCTTCACATTTATGAGTAGCGTGGATGGCAGGTGAAACATATACAAAACATGTACATGAAATGGTGTAAATGTTGCCTAAAACGCTCAATGTAACCATAGATCACAAAGCCAGCCATAAGTGTCAGTATTTAGAAATTGAGATTTATAAGTCAACTGAAAAACTTGAATGATATTTAGCATGAAATAAAAATCTCAAAATATTTTGTCTGCTGGCCAGAAATATATCCATGCAACATAAGACTGGTTTTGTGGTTCAGGGTCACATATTGTAATTTATATGCACAGAGAAAATTACTTCAGCATTTATTTTTCATGAAATCCAAGAGAATGGCTTACAACTGGTACTGTAGGTATTTCAGGGTGTGTTCACGTTTGGCAGATTTGATTGAATTAAAACAAACCTTGCTGGTAATGTTTTGTTCAGTTCCATAGAATAAGTGTAAATGCTGGCATTTGAACGACATGACTGAAAATGAGTCTCAGTCTGCTTCCAGATGAACTCTGGTCTGGTTTGGCTAAAATATGAATGCAATGCAGACCAAAGACATTTAAAATATCTAAAACAGGACATAATTAGATGCGAGTCATTCGACCATAAAAATGATGTCAAGCATACCTGGATGTTCTCACTATAGTCATGTTGCTCATTACAATTTAATACATACAGTGGAACTCCATTTATGTGTGTGATGAAGAATATAGAGATTTTATAAGCTAAATGATAGCTCTCATTTCACTTGTTTGGTGTCCACCAAGGCTACTTAAATAAATGGCTCAGCACTAACAAATCAATTGCACCAGCGTTTCTTTCATTCCAACCAATCCTTCCAAATGTCAACCCAAATGCAGCAAAGCATTCTCTTGGATCTCATTAAAAATAAATGCTTAAGTAATTTTCTCTGTTCATATAAAATGCAATATAGTGTTAGAATCTATGCATGAGAAACAATACAGGTCTTTGTGAAAGCTGTCCCCTGTGTCAATGACACGTGCATCGAGAATGTCCTTCCTGTGTAAAACATCTGTCATTTCTCAAACAAGCACAAATGTACTGTGTGCTAAAAACAAAGTGGCTTTCGTTCTCAAAATGTATCAGATTAGATCACATTTTATTTAATCTGAATATAGAGAACATTTGCATTCAGAGTGTGCATTACAATTGTATTACGTATTGTATTACAATACGGCATGCACAATATTGTGTGGTATAGCGTCCTAGAATAATGTGTAAGTAATTTCATGCTGACAGGCTTGATTAGAGAATACGCAACTCATAATGGGTGTCATGCAGCCCGCATGATTCCACCTTCCGCTATTCACATAGCTCATGCTGTGGTTTGTCTCCTTCTTGTACCTCCCTCAGTAGGGGCTTTGGAGCTGTCAGAGCGTGTGTTCCCTAAAGGCGTGATGTGCTGCATACATAGACAAGCTCTTAAAGAGTGTCACCCCAAATTAAAACACACTGCATTTCCTAAAACCTAAATTTGCTCTGGTGGGAATTTTGTGGTTGCTTGGAAGAATGTTCACATTTTAAGGGCAGTTTATGTGTGCAGTTATAAAGGGAGTGTAAAGCAACAAAAGTGTATCTTCTGGATTTTTTTGTTATTCTGTGTTGTCGTTTATTACAATTCAGCCCATTATCCTTGACCTTGTATATCAGTTGTATTTTCACCATTTATTTTCTCCTTAAGATTGTAAAGAAAAGTGGCCCTATTTTGCTTTTAAAAAATTCATTTTGTTTTGAAGGTCTCCTGCAATCGATTTGCATGATTTATGGTCAAAAAACACTTTTACCTCAAGTGTTCTGTTTCTCTAAAATGCCTCCTTTTCATGAATATACTCTGCTTCGAATGGGTCACACTTTAAGAAACAGCTCTTGCTATTAACAAACCATTAACTGTGGCTTTTAGCTCAATAAACTCCTAATTTCCTGCTAATTAGCAGTTGTTGTTGGGTTTAAGTATATGGGTGGGCTTAAGGACGTAGAATAAGATCATGCAGAATATGTGCAGTGTAAAAACAAATTCATTTCTTCACTAATTTTCCTTCACCTTTATTCATCAGGGGTCGCCACATTTATCCAGCATATGTTTTACACAGCGGATGCCCTTTCAGCTGCAACCCTGTACTGGGAAATACACACCCATACACTCTCACATTCACACACATACACTACAGCCAATTTAGTTTATTCAATTCACCTATAGCGCATGTCTTTGAACTGTGGGGGAAACCGGGGCTCCCGGAGGAAACTCACGCCAACCCAGAACATGCAAACTCCACACAAAAATGCCAACTGACCCAGCCGGGACTTGAACCAGTGATCTTCTCGCTGTGAGGCAACAGTGCTAACCACTGAGCCATCATGTTGCCCAATAGAAAAAATTAACAGCCAATATTTTAATAATGGGCAGATGTAAGACACTATCTAATATTGAGAATTGGTACTTAAACTAAAGTGTTATCAAAAATGTAAGGTCTTCAGAAACTGTCAACTACAAAATTTAAGTGTTAAATATATCTATTTATCTTCTGCATATGATGGCACCAATAGATGGATACCAATAGGCATGTATACAGTGAAAACAATATATGACCCAGAATAGAGCCTTGGTGGATACCAATAAGTTTGAAATGGACAACAGGGGATGCAGTATTTGGAGAAAAAAGCAACAGAAAATGTACTACCCTCTATTACTATTACTGTGAAGACTCTGAGGATTTAAATTAAAAAGCAAGACTTTTAATTAATGGAGAAATCACGGCTTGTTTAAAATATTAACAAACAACATCATTAATCAAATAAATAACATACTGAGCAATATACTACTACAATATGTACTTTGCCCCACAATTTCACACAAGCCTATTGAAAATGGGGGAGAAATAGGACTATTCTGGAAGATCGAAACAAGAAATACACAAGAACTTGATGTTTAAACTTCTAGAACCACACTATTCTCTAATGAGTTCAGTCTTGCACACTACAACGCAGTGTAGTTTACACAAAGGCAGTAATGCTCTTTAAAATCTATTTACGAAAGCTTGCTGTTTCAGTCTGCCAATATGCTGTTGTCGAAATGAATAAAAAAATCCTGTTTTAGTTCATAACTCTCTGATATAAATGCCTCCTAAGAATTAACCTGTAAAGAAAACTGTGTGCAAAACAAAATATAGCCAGCGGTTAAAATTGATGAGTTCTTTTTTGTTTCCTATTCAGTCTTATCCTCTGTTGTTACAAAAGAAAATAGAAGAAGACTGTCCAATATGAAACATTATCACACAAGCAGACATAAAAAAAAAATATTATCACAAACTGCAGAGGAGAATGAATTTCAGCTCTTCTCCAGGCATGGGGTTTTTCTAACACTGCTAAATGTAATAGCAGAAGCAGGATAATGCAGTTACCTAAATCCCATTCTACTATAATAAAAAAACACAGCTCCCAGAGTTTTGAGCTGCTTTCTACCTGCGTTTCTCTGCTGCCCTACAGCAGGTGAATCGACTGAGCTTTAAGCCCTGATAAAAATAGAAGTTACCGAGGGAAAAAGAAAATGAGGGAGAAAGCAGAGTGAGGTCGGGGAAAAGAGAGGTGAATGAAAGAGAACACCGTTAGGGTCACAGTGCCCCGTCTGAGAGGTCTTTACTGAGAGAGTAACTGGGCTCTAATGATCCTCTGCTGTGATTTCAACTTGTAATGGTATATTTTTAGCAAATTACCAATCAGACCACGCTGATATTATGGTTTTGATCTTTCCAGATGTAATGCTTTTGGCCTTTTAGAGCATCATAATGACAGATATGCGTATGCACTATGCTATAATTTAGTTTCTCATATTAATGGCTGTGCCAAAAAAAGCCAGCTGCCTCACTGCTTTCATTGCCCAGTCAGTCAATGACTTAGTTTTTTATATGGAGGCGCCTCATATGGAAACTGGTTTCAGACAGGCTTCCAGTGCAACATAACGTCATGTCTAATGACCTAGAATGCATTCACATGAGCAGGAAATAACTAAGGAGGTTGGTAAAACCTGGCCAGAGATGTCTGTTAGCCTTCCCATTCATCTAAGTGGAATCAAATGCAAGGCTATGTATGGAGATCAAGCACATGAAGTTATAGATAAATGCTCATCTTGCATATTGAACTGAACTGAAACATCATTGAATTGATGTTCATGATGACACACCCAACACAACACTGCCATAATTTTTACACCATCTACATGGTGCTTAACATTAAAATGTAAATAAAACGGAAGTGTCCAAATTAAATTCAAACGTAGTTCAGTTTAGGTAGACCACTAATTGTTACTAATTACTCTACCATGTCCAAATCAGCAACCATATTTAAGACTATTTAGACACATGCCCTTCAGTTTGTCATGAAAAACATTCTCAACAACTACTTAAAGGGATAGTTGAACATTTAGGATAGAATGAACATTTTGACATTAATCCATAACACGTTCAGTAATGATACCTCGCAGCAAACTTCTGTAGCGTTAATTTGACTCCTAACATGCTTTGATAATAAAACCTAAAAAAAGTATTTGACAAAGAGACATTTGTGATTCTATCATCAGCGCCACTATTGGTTTTGATTTGATGCTCATCTTAGAGTCATGCTGCAGGAAAGTGTCTGAAATCGTTGGATGCTGCATGAAAATTTGATCTCAGTGGCATTAATTGGCTATTGATGAACAATGGTCCAATGATCAAAGACCACAGATTTTAGCCTAGGATTACATGACTTTCTTAGGATTTCCAAATTTGGCTAAAATTGCATATTGTGTGTTAGGACTGCACAATATTTATTGTTTTAACATCAATATCGCAATGTGCGGATCAGCAATAGTCACATGGCAAGATCTGCAATGTTGAGTCCGAATAATAATTGACCAGGAGCTAAAGAACACATGCGGTTTGTAGAGTCAGTGCTGCGTTTTACCACAATAGAGTTTAGGTTTATAATTTGCATGTGTTTTCAAAGTCTGCGAATGAGCATTTCAAGAGAGTTTAAAACATTTGGACTCAACAAATTATGATGTTTGGAGGTGTAACAAAGATTTATTCATTCATTCATTTTCATTTCAGCTTAATCCCTTTATTAATCTGGCGTTGCCACAGCAGAATGAACCGCCAACTTATCCAGCATATGCTTTACACAGCAGATGCCCTTCCAGCTGCAACCCATCACTCGGAAATACCATTACACTCCAATTCACACACATACACTATGGACAATTTAGGGCGTACTCACACTATACTATCCGAACCATGCCCAGACCTGTTTCCCGGATAGTTTAAGAAGTGTGAGTGCTCTGAATCAGGCTCAGGCACAGTTCACTTGGGTGGCCCTGGCCCGGTTGGAAGAGTTGGGCCTGAGCGCGGTTTACTTGGGCTCAGGCGCGGTATGCTTGCAGTGTGAGTGCAAGCGTGCCTGAGCTTAAAACTAAAAGCGAGAAGTGACTTTTAACCTGTTACCCTTCACTCAATTTTGGGGATTTACACCTACCTAAATTTAAACAGTAACAGTTCCTGACTCCAGTAAGCTACAAACACAAACTGGGTATCATTGGAAAGAAGACACGTTGAGCTTTACTGTGGTAAAAGGGGAAGGTACGTGTTAAAAAATATAAAAAGTTATACATTATGAAGTTATAAGAAAAAAATTGTATTGTGTTCAATATTTGTTTTTCCATATACAAACACAGGAAAACATTAATGTAATGTCCTAGAAAAATATGACTTGAAAGCCAAGTGTCTCATGAGTTTATATTTCAAATTCGATGAAGATAGCATGCAAAATGAGATTTCTGTAAAAAGTTTTCTGAGACTATATCGGTGTCCTTCTTTCCCTCATCGTCAGAGGCACTTTCTCAAAAACAATCATCCCAAACTGAAACCTTTACAGTTGCTGAATTATTTGGTCTACATTTACAGTTTATGTATCTTTAAAAAGAAGACACTCTGGGCTTTATTATCCATCATCTTGAGTTTATAGTGCTAAAAAAAAGTTAAAGATGCTTAAGTAATGTAAAAAAAATTGCACCGCACTAAACATTTTATTATTTCATAAACAAATGTGTGAAATTAGTCCTGGAGCAACACATAAAAGTAATAGGTCAAAAGCTACATGTCTTCTGAGTATGTTTTAAATTTAATGTCAAAATCATGCAAAATGAAATTTCTGGAATTATTTTTCTGAAACAATGTCTTGTGATTTTCTCCCTCTCCTTGTTTGTGGAGAGATCTGATGACCACACATGCACTGAGGTTTCTAACACAACTCTTTTAGTCTTTTCACATACTACATTTTTTAATTGTAAAACAATAGACAGAAACATATATTATGAATGATTTATTTGAGCACAAGAAGTACATTGTGTGAAATAAGTCCAGTGCATATGCAACAAAAAAAAAGTCTTAAAAGAGTTGTTGTGTTGTTTTGCTGTCTCACTTTACTCCTGGCTGCTGCTTGAGATCCACTCCAGCAGATTCAGCTACGTGACAAAAAAAAAAACTGAATTAGGATTCTATTGTAAACAACTGTATTTCAACAATAGTACAATTTACTCTGATGCCCTTTTATAGATAGGATAATTATTACAGACAGCTTAGCTATCAGCAGCCATTTGATAAATGGCAAACATATGATAATGCCAAACATTAATGAAAGATTATCGCTACTGGAGAGACATTCACACTTATACAAGTAGGCTTCACAGAAGAACTGAGACGTAAACAATGTAATACAACTCACTGTCAGAAAATATGTACTCTTCATCCAGTCATGTAATTATCAGTTCTCCTCAGAAATATTCTCCTCTTCGCTTTAAAACAATCTCTCAAAACTCTTTTCAGCAGAACAAAACTTTTGACAATCTATTTTCTTTGTTTACCAGCAGCTCTGCCGTTAGCTCAAACTGTTACGCCCCATTCACACGGGGCTTCAGTGTCAACGCTTGACAGAGGGCGTGTCTGAAGCTGGGGCTGACGCGATCGTCATAGCAGCGTCAGCCAATGAAATTAGTCAGCTATAGGCCACTGTCTGAGCTGGTGTATTTGCATACAGCAATCTGATTGGCTGACGCTTCCGTCGGCGCTTGAAAAGTTGAGCAAGTCCCAACTTCTGCAGCGAGCAACGCCTCTGAAGCGGCGCCGACGGATCCACAATGCAGTTCGGCAATGCCTGACGTCACCCATTCAAAGTGAATGGGAAGCGTTAAAGCTGACGCCCCATGTACATCTAATTCCTGCAGCATGAGGACTTTACAATTGTCAAAAGAGCGTCAAAAGTGGCTGATCTGTTCGATGAAATATTTGACTGCGTGTCACCGCATTTCAAACACCTTAAACAATATAACTAAAGAAATCTCTACTGTGCTGAGCGAGAGTGCTTACTGAACAGCACATCATCGATGACGTAAGCGTGCCCAGACCCGAATGCAATGTGAGTGCGGGCTGTCGGGGGAGACGGGAGGGGGACAAGCGTGCTTTGGCCTGGTTTAAGGCAACAGTACATAGTGTGAGTACGCCCTTAGCCTACCCAATTCGCCTGTACCGCATGTCTTTGGATTGTGGGGGAAACAGGGAAAACATGCAAACTCCACACAGAAATGCTAACTGACCCATGTACATAAATAAATAATATTTATTTAATTATTTATACATTTTACTTATTGGCAGATAGTTTTGCTTGTTTTAAGGAAAAAAATATTTTTGACATTTCTTCTGAAGATGAAAACAACAATATGTTTACTTTATCTAAGACTTAGCAAAGTCAGAAAAGCATTTAAAAAATTTTGATTATTCAATTAATCACTCCCCAGAAAACCACCAATCAGAATTGTTCAAGCTTATGTCTTATGAAATTCATATTGCAATATATATCACAGAAAAATAAAATATTGCAACATCAGATTTTTCCAATATTGTGCAGCCCTAGTGTGCACCTTTATTTAGCCTTTTTTCCACTTGGTGGAATTTCGATTTCATTAAGACACTTTCTTTTTTTTATCAGGGGTCTCATGCTTCTTGAAAGTACTTGAATTTCAGACATGGATTCAAGGCCTGGAAAGTACTTAAAACAAACCCAGGTTCTTGAATATGCTTGAATTAAATTTGAAAATTAAATTAGTTCATGGTGTTATTTCATCAATTGTACCATGCTGCTTTCAAAAACAGAATGAAAAAAAAAAACGATCAGAAATTCTTAATGTAATCATCTTAAATTTAAGTCTTGTACAAGAACTGACAAATAACCCACATTTTATCAATATTTTCAGAAGTCGCATTTGAATGTCACCAGTATTTAATTCAACAAATTCCATTAAAGTTCTTTGAAAATCATCATTACTCTGACATTTTAATCTAAATATTAAGTGTAAGTGAATTGTTAAGTACAGTAAGGACTTCCATGGTGCTGCATATGCTGGCAGTGAAATACAGGTGCTTGATTTGAAATTAATGATGCTTTAAAAAGTCCTTGAATTAGCTGTTTATAAGAGTGGAAACCCTAATTAATGCTCAAGAGTAATTGATATGATGCACAAATACTTTCAAATGAACAAAATACACAACGCACTGATGATCAGAAAAGCTAGACAACTAATTTTGTTCATAATTTTTGTTGTGGTAAAGCGTAACAGCCTTGCATTGGTGCACATTTTCACAATCTTTATTGGTCATGTTTTAATTCAGTAGGTTCAGATTCAAAAGGTCATAGACAGACAGTTACTCAAACACTGGATCTGATACCTTCATTCTTGCATATAATAGCACATACACAGCATTTTCCCTGTCAACATTCCTGTCAGTATTTATAAGCTTCACTAAAATGCTTTCAGTAATCTCCTGCAATGTGAGTCTGGAAGGAATTCTTTCTCCCTCAGGGTGAGAATCTGGTGTCCACAAACATCTGGTCAGTCTTTAATTAAGGGGACATAAATGCAGCTCTCCTAGTTTTCTCAATTGTACACACACACAGACACA
The DNA here is from genome assembly GCA_903798205.1 of Danio tinwini. NCBI lineage: Eukaryota > Metazoa > Chordata > Actinopteri > Cypriniformes > Danionidae > Danio > Danio tinwini. The sequence continues at coordinate 1,077,280 of CAIGQZ010032939.1, forward strand.
ATATTGTTTCTTTTCTGCATTTCTCATATTCTCTAGCTTGCTTTTTAATCTAGTTTTCTAACAAACCTGACATTTTAAATTAAGGACTTTCTTGGACAAATTGCTTTTGTTCTCAAGCATGTTAAATGCATAAAAAGTAAATGGAAGTTAAATTGAGGGCTAAAATGGTCACAATTTGCCATGACAAGTCAGGTTGCTTTTGAAAGATCAAATGTGACCATATTAGAAAGAGGAATTGTGTGCCCATTAATTGAACAATTTGTTCCATTTTAGTCACAAAAGGCCCACACACAATATGAATGCACTGATTAATAAAAACGCAGATTACAACAGATGAAAATGTCTGATTGTTTGTCTTCATCTACCAGGTCGATTATAGTAATTAGTTCCATTAACATACTCAAAATCAGCACTTAAATAGTGAAAAAGGCATCAAATTCTGTTTGGATCTGGTGAAAGGGATAGTTTATATAATCATAGGTGCTATTAGTAAACTATAACTGTTTCCAAATCTTTATGAGTTGTTAAAAAAAAAAGATAATTTGAAGAAAGCTGAAAACCTGTAACCATAGAAGAAAAAACTAATAGGGGACTATGGGAGTCGATGGTTACAGCTCTCTTCAAATTATCTTCTTTTGTAAAAGACGAAAGAAACTCATGAAGGTTTGAATCAAGTAAAGGGTGAGCAAATGATGATTTTTGGATAAACTACCCATTAAAGTGTTGATCTAGGCTACGTTCACACTGCAGGCAAATGCAACTCAAATCAGATTTTTTTTTCCCACAGTGTGAACAGCCCAAACTGCATAGAATCTGATCTTTTCGATTCTGATTTATGCCACCTTCATATGTGGTATTAAATCAGATACAATGACTTTTACATTTTATTGATCGACACACATCATGATTCTCTACTGGTTCATGCTGCAAACATCCTCTGGTAAAGCAAAATAGCACACTGGACAGGGCAAATACTTTACCCCCAAAAATTTAAGGTTGGTCATTTTTTATATTTTTTGAATGACAAGTGGCAGACATCACTCCCCAAACATCAACCATTGACCTGTAACTCCAAAAAAAATTGTTTATTAAAAATACCACCATAAAAAAATTTCATATATAAAAAGAATAGAAAAATAGGCCTACATGAAATAGCTATTTTCACATAAATAATTAATACATTAACAAATCCAAATGCAACAGTTTAATGCTCTTTTTATACGTTTTTTGTTCAGCACAAAATTCTTCAATATGCCAGTGGGCAACATTTCAGTTTCACTTTGAGGTTTCACTAGCTACAGCATATGTTGATTATAACAAATTAAAATGAATTAACAGTAGGTTATCAGACTCTGCAAACAGTATAATTTTCAACACAGATGAACCAGACGTAAGCCCTGCCTTTACAGTTCAGTCTGCGGCTGCTCATTAACCCTTGATGAATTCACTACATCCATGGTCAGAAAGACGCCCACTGCGGTTGTCATAAATGACAAATCATCAGTGTTTTCAATCACAAAACACAAATTTTAGGCTTCAAACGCTAAAATGCACATTAAGTCTAGCAAAACCAGTCACAAAAGCAGAAAACGCAATGGTTGTCTGTAAAATAATCATATTAAACATAATCAAAGTGCTTTATTCACTTCATACAGTACACACATTGTGTACATAATTAGACATTTTGTGCTGTGCGTAGTTGTACTTTTGCACATGCAGGTCAGTTTAGGACCATGTTCTGCTCACATTGGACATCTGATATTGGTCACATTTCTAACAGCAATGTGAACAGGTATGCATAAAAAATCTGATCTGAGAAAAAATCTGATTGGAGCATTAAGCCTTGCAGTGTGAACGTAGCCTTAGATTCTTAGAAAAACAGCTAAAAACTAACAGTGAACCTAAGTGCACGCACAAAAGTCTTTTGTTTGCAGAACTAGGCTGATGCAAACTTGCTACAGTTGTTGTGTTACTCAGTGGTGCTTGTGAGCTGTAATGCATTTTGTACTCTGACAGAAAAACCATCTGCTGCATATTAACGTTAAAAGAACTTGATGAATATCCACTCTTTTCTGTTTTTATCTTTCCTCTCCATCTCTGTCATTGTTACACTGGGTTTGATAAGCTTTCACTCTTATCTTGATTTCTCTTTCTTTCATTCATATCTCCTTCATCGCCGTCTGTAGTTTGCATTGTTTACCATCTGTTTTCTCTCAGCCGTTTACTTTCTACATTTCCCTCCCCCAATGTCTTCCTATGAACGTGCAGAGTCTTGTCACAGGCTTTGTGCTGGTGTTTTATGGCCTTGTTTTGTGTAGCCATCACTGCTGGCAGAGCTTGAGAGCCTTGTAATGAGAGGGAGGAATAGACAGTGGGAAGGATGAGGTGATGAGGAAATTACACAAGGGTTCACGAAATGTAGCTCTGCTCATTCTGATACTGTTACATGAGGTGATACAAGAACAAGGAAAGCAAAGAGACGTTTATCTCAACCCACAGTTTTTTTCTTTTCATTTGAGTTCCATCCAAAATAAACTCACTTTTTGTGGCTCTTGTTGTTTTCCACAAAATTACAGGTTTTCCGAATGGGATGTGTAAAAAACAAGAAGTTTCAAGAAAGCCCAGTGTAATTAGGGTCCATCAGACCCTGGCACATTTCTCAGGGGTGTTCATTAGTTTAACAACAGCTAGACAGATAGAGTGCACCGTAATGACCTTACACCGTAACGAGTCTTAATTTTTTATTTTTGTAAAGTTGAACTATGTTTAATGTGAGATGTAAAACAACATTTTAAGTTTAAACAATATCTGAGTACAGAACAATACTGGAATACAGACTAAATGAAGACATGGCATGCAGTCTTTTGCCCGACAGCAACAATATCCAACAAACAAACTGACTTGATTTATAATTATCTCATGGCTTGTTAAATTCTTGATTCTGATTGGTTGGAAGGTGGAAAACTGGCTGGGACTAACAGTTTGAAATAAATGCACTTCCCTGAAACATTAATAATAACCATAGTAACTCAGTGATAGTTTTCAGGGCCAATGTTGATCAGCCAACATCAAATAATCTAAAAAATATTTGTGAAGAACTAGCTAAGACGGGTTACTATGAGCTATTAGATACGCCCATGTCATAAACATGAAGAATCTCTCTTGCACATGCACACACTCTGTCTGCCTGTGACTGACTCAAGACGTAAACTAAGAGAGCTAATATGTTGTAACTGATGAACATTCTGTCAAATAAAGAGCAAAACCCTCGTTAACTTGTCCATAATTTTGCAAAAGACCAGGATAATCAATGGCTTATTGTGTATTAAAGAATTTTAAGTGCACTTTGCAGAGCACTTAAAGGAGCTTTGCATTTTTTGGCTCTTATTTATTCTTTCATAAAACTACCATAGTTTGTGTTTCTAATTTTTTTAATAGAGATTAAGAAACTGCTATTTATTTATTTTTGCTGTACCTGTAAGATCTTACAGAGGATTTTAGCTGATGGTTTTTGCATGCAGCTTCTTAGAATGTGTTATATGCACACAAATACACAAATAATGCTCAAAAATCAGTTTATTGACATCACCCGTTGTTCCAGTTTACATGCAAACAAAAACCTGGTAATGCAAGTAAGCCACATTTACAGCACTTTATTCATAAATCATTTTATTTTCAGCTAGTGACGTCAGAACCCTAATTTGCACATTTTGTTTTCCTGTTTTAATGGTTGACATGTCAAATAAATCAAAGAAGAGTATTGAAATATTCCAGACACTCGGTCCAATTGTACAAAAGACAAACAAAACAATACAAACCACACAATATACATTAACAAAGACAGTTATGCCAATATTTTCATTAAAGGTGACTGATAACTAGGGCCAGACGGAATCTGCGGACATTTTTTGCAATTTCTGCAGAGAATTTTGGTAAAAATCTGCGTATTTCTGCGGAATTATTTTGGGAGTCTCATAACTAAAACCTTAATATGTGAAATATGTGTAATTTAAAAACTGAATAAATTCAGATTGACACAGGTTTCCTCAAGTAAATAAACAGAATTAATGATGGGCTAAAAATCTGCGGAATTCTGCGGAAAATCTGTGGAAGTCTGCGCACGCAGATTCCGTGTGGGCCTACTGATAACACACTTCAGTAAGCCTAGGGTTTATCAACAACATTAAAATGTTATTCTGAGAATTCTCTGAGAATATAATTTTGACTTGATCTACTTTGGTTTTTGCAAAAAATATACACATGCAACATGCACATTATATGGTTATAAATAATTAAAATTGTGAAAAAAAAAATCTAGTTTTTACATAAAAACTGTCAAAACACTCACACATTTGGTGTACTCCAATTATATCTCCCCCCTAAAAAAAAGAAAAAAAGGATGGCATTTATTCTCATCTCATCAGTGTGTCCATTTATTTGTAATATATTTCCAGTAGGCACTGGCCATAAATACACATTTCAGACAATAAATATCTAGTTCGGTACAGAAATTCTAGATGACATCACCAATAACATGTTATCAATGCATGTTAGAAGCTGATTTGTCTTTGTTGCATCTGCAGTTTGGTTTTTAAGCAAGGTTCTTAGAACTCTATCAAAGCCCTCCACTTCTCTTAGCTCCACCTGTCTATATATGCATATAAGGACAATTTGTGATTGCCATTTATGCTGTAACATTTTTACATTCTCACTGTATCTTGTCTCTAGATTTATTAATAGTTTCTGCTTCTGCATGGTAGTTGGCAAGATTAACGATTTAACATTATCATATACATTATCATGCTAAACTATCCAGAGAGCAAAAAAGTAGATTGATTATGTGTAATCAATCACAATGTGTGATATTTTAGACTTGCATCAGACATCTAGTGGGGGACAAGAGGGTGGAGTCCCATGCCTCACAAGACCATACAACTCTTGTCTTTTTTGATTACATTACCATAATATACAGCTAAAGAGTTGTTAATGGTAGCAAAAAAAAACGCAGCAGTACGTGGCCTTCTCTGATTGAGAATGCAACATTTATCTACTTGCAGACAGGTTGAGTTGCCTTGTACAAAGAACAAGGCCAGTGTGAAGAATGTGGGACTGAAAACAAGCACACTTCCTTCTTCAAACACATGTCAGCCATTAACCCAGCTCTCCCTACCTACGACCCCTCAGAGAGAATCGCAGCAGACAGGCCGGGGCGGCTGGAACAGAGCCTAGATACAAATGGTAGGCGGGGGATAGATTGAGAAAAGTAACTTGGCTGAAAGAGAGAAGTTGGCGGGATCTACAGAAAGCGGAAGATGACTGACTGTAATCCTGAGCGACAGCCAAAACGAGAGGCCGGAGAGGAGTAAAATAGATCAATTCACTGAGGTGCAGTGAGAGATGGTACCACTTGATAGGAGGCTTTAAAGGAGAGAAATGGAGGAGCACAAAGAAAAAAGAATGTAATTACAGTGGCTGAAATGAAGGAAATAAAAAAGGAAAGAGTGTCCCGTGCTGCCTGCAGAGTGCTGGCGTCCATCCACCATGCTATTGCCAAGGCCAGATTTGGAAACTGCTGGTTGGGCATTAAAATTATGTCACTTTGATGATATATATATATATATTTTCATTTAGGCATAGATGTTTATGAGAGTTTATAGCATTTATTGCAGAACATGCAAGGTTACATTTATTGATATTAGAAATTGTAAAATGTCTACGTCCAATTTAGTGTTGTAAACAATACAGTCTTAAATAAGAATGTCTCTTGGTAAAGAGCCCCATGATCCCAGGTGACTGGGATTAGCTATTAATTCTATATTATGGGTGTATCTGTATACTTACAGTTTTAACAAAATCAATATGAATTCCAAAAATGCATCATTTTAATCTTTGCTGTTTTAGCTGATGGATGAATAAAACTTCACTAGACATTATACAGCACATCAAGTGTCCAATCAATTGAAAAAGCTTTGCTTGGCCCAAAAAAAAAGCGGCCAAAATGATCAGAACACTTGGCATATTTAAGAGGTGTCAGTTGTTTTGTTGAATTGGTCTCTTTTTCTAAAAATTAAACGTCTATGAAGTCAACATCATGCTCTAAAAATCATATAACATAAGCCGTCATAAGAAGATTTAGATCCTTTTTTATTAAAAACTGTGTCACATAAAAATCTGTCACATAATCATGCTTAATTAAAGGGTAAGAGTAATCATTAGCTATGTTTCCATCCAAAGTTATATGCACAAAACTATAATATTGGATACATCATTGGCGAGTAATAAAGCATTTCCATCCAATGAGTCAAAGAGAACAAAATCATCACTTATAACAAAATCACATGACTTTTATGCGCATACTGAAATTTATTGGGTAAAAGTGTTTCCATCATAGTTTATGCACATTTTTTCTTATCAAATAAACTGTATTCTACTCTGTTACGTGTATAAATTTATTTCAAGAGTTTACACTTAGATATTATTTGACGCTATTAGCAGGTTTGGCATGCTGTCCCGAGAGAGAACCCTAAGCTCAGAGATAATTAAGCCCAGGGCTCCCGCCTAGTTGATTAGCATGTAAGGGGGTTTGAGATCAGGTAGGTCTCGAAAGCTCCCCCTGGCAAAAGGAGGAGATAGATAAGGCAGAAGATAAGGCAGTAGGGTGAAATCAGTCTATTTATTGTAGGCTTAGATGAATCTGATTGGATTATTTGCTGATTATGAATGAAAACAGCCGCAATCAATCATATCACGTGTTCTTCTCAAAATTACTTAGTAAAAATTTACTTATGCTCATTTTAAAAATCTATGCACATCTTGGCATTTCCATCAAGCATTTTTATGTGATGCACATAAAAATAGGTTGATGGAAACATAAGTTTAGTTAGTCAAGGAAAAAATATAAGTTGACAATCCAAATTCAGGTTTATTAAAGAGAATCGTATTACATTCAATGGTCGAGTGGAAACAAACAGGTACATGCAGATAAATCCAGAGCGGAACAAAGCAATGGTCAAGCAAGGCAAGGAAAATGCGACTTAGCCCAGAAGTGTGTGTGCATCTGTGTAGTCCTTGTAATCAGTCCATAACAATATTCCAGCTGTGTGTATGTAATCAGTGGAAAACAGGAACCGGTGTGTGCAAGGTGCATGCTGAGAGTTGTAGTTAGTTAGTGTGGTGTGTGTCTTGTTCTCTAGAGATCAGCAGCCACTGCTGATCATAACATGTATGTATTTCATGCAACAGAACTATACCCCTCAACCCAAAAAATGAATGCTAATTGTAAGTTATATTTGATGATAGTAGTTCTGAGAGAACCTTCTATGAGAAATAAAGTCCAGTTTCTGTCCAGTTTGTAAGATTTTTTTCAGTTTGCCAAAGTTCACCTTTACTAGTAATTATAACACCAAACTAACAACTCAATTCTCATCTATTTGCTCAAGTAGCAGAAATATACCCAGTAAACAGCTAATAAAATGTGCAATGTTATATTTATGCATTCATTATTTCAGGGAATTAATTCAGTGGCCAATCCTTTCTTTAGTGTGTGAAGGAAATTAATCTTCAGTTGCTTGCAAGCACTGGTGTCCAATACCATCAGAATAATGCAAATGTAGTTTCATACACCTTTAGTTTCTGCTGTTAGTGGAATTTCTGAAATGGGAAAAAGAATGCAGTAATCTTGAGTCACCCCCACCCCACCCCTCTCACACAATTTCAGCTCATCTTGTCCCACTCCCGCTGCTAGAGGAGAATATTCACACACTCTGCTCTTTTGTGCGTTTGTCATTGAGATCACACTCCTGAGGCCTTTATACTAAGAGCTCCATACAACCTGGAATGTGTTGCATTAGAATAGGATGACATCACTCTGCACTGGCATTTCTTTCCAGTGAAGGAGACAAAATGCACAGGAATGCACATTTGGGACCCAATTGTATACATTTTCTCAGATAGATTTGTTGGGAAACCATGAACAAACATCATGTGCTAGTTTTTGCTATTTTCAGATAGTTACAATCATTACTTAAGTTACACATATAAAATAAAACTCCACACTAAAAAGCATGCAGTTTGAGAGTAGGTTTAGTGCACTGGGAGTTCCAGCTGTGTATTTGTGACAGCTCCTCTGACCCATATAACCAAGAGGGTTGAAGTGGGACAGACTCTACTGGAGAGACCCAGGAGAGGAATTCCTCTCTGTTCCCCCTGCACTCTCTTTAGGAAGCTTTTGCATGGAGTGGAAATAACTGATGCTGATGTTTCTGGAAATTTCAGACTTTTACTTCATCAAGAGTGTTGGTAAAAAGATAGAGGAAAGAAAAAGATGAATGAGGCAAGTGAAAACTTAAAAAATGACATCATAGCATTACACACTTTAGAGAGGACTTGAGCTCATTCTCTCTGACATCATCTTTTAAACATCAGCCAATAAATACACACCCAGAAATGGGGTAAAAGTTGCAGAGTTCAAGTATTTCAAACCAATATACATTTACTGTCTTTATCAAAGTTAAAAAAGGTAAATGTAAGCTAAAAAGAGTTTCTAATGTAAAAAGAGTCATGGCATGTTTTTTTAATAATTGGTTAATTTGTACAGGTCTCATGGTTCAGTAAAACAAGGATTTGTTATGATGTTTTGTTAAAGGATTAGTTTAAACCAAAATTAAAATTCTGGTAATAATAACTTTCCCTCATTTCCTTCAAATTTTCTGAGACCTTCGTTCATTCTTTGAACACAAATTATTTGCATACAAACCCCAACCCCAGGCCTGGCTCCAAGAAATAGATTGGGTGAGGAGCTCTGTCACCTGGGAGGAGCTCGAAGTAGAGCCGCTGCTCCTCCACATCGAGAGAAGTCAGCTGAGGTGGCTCGGGCATCTGTTTCAGATGCCTCCTGGACGCATACCCAGGGAGGTGTTCAAGGCATGTCCCACCAGGAGAGGCCTCGGGGAGACCCAGGACACGCTGGAGGGACTCTGTCTCTCGGCTGGCCTGGGAACACCTTGGGATCCCCCTAGAGAAGCTGGAAGAAGTGTCTGGGAAGAGGGAAGTCTGGGGTTCTCTCCTGAGACTGCTGCCCCCACGACCTGGCCTTGGAAAAGCAGAAGAAAATTAATGAATGAATGAAATCTGAGATGCAACAGTCCTAAGATCTCTACAAAAGGAATTAAAAACCTTAATGTGACTTTAACTGTAATCATACGAAGCTCCAAGGACACTTTTGTGCACCAAAAAAATGGACAAACCACTTTGTTTTCTGGATTTTTTTGTATGTGGCAGAATCACAGCACTACGTTATTATTGGTTTCATTGATTTCAGGTGTACACAAAAATATTTTTGGAAACATTTTATTTTAGAACAAGGCACAAAAAATTTGATACACAAAATGTTCAGAGATGCAAAAACAATCTATTGAATAACCATAGAAACATGCTAAAACAAAACTGTCAAACAGACCCCAGCATAGAAACCAAACTAAATATAACCCCAAACAAAACTGCTGCAAACGCAACATTTGAATGTAATATGCATTAAACATAGCAATCCCAAATATATAACCTCTTATATTATGATTATATTATGATTCATTGGTTTATTTCTGGTTTCTTCTGAAGTAACTTTTTACTTAATTAGCAGAACTTGATAATGAACATTTTCATTTGCCTCTCAAAGCTGCATTACAGTGCTGGGTCAGCAGTATTGCAGTCACCGCCTAGCAAGGGCAACGATTTCAAACCAATATGCTTCGCCTCATTAAGCCCAATTTGTGGGTCCGTGCTGACAGCCTGTGTACAACAGCCAAAAGTAAATGTTTTTTAGACAAGAGTTCACTCTGCGTTACAGCACTAGTTTTGAACTCCTCCATCAGTGCTTATCCACTGCTGAGTGTGTACTTTGAAGACTGTGCAGACACGTCTATATGTGAATTGTTGCTGATCATGGAAAATGAAGTTCACACAGGCTTTTACAGTACATATGTGCTATACATTGCTTGTTATTACTATGTTGCTTAGAGTCATACAGTTATTTTATTTATATGGTGCTGGATATTATGTGGAGAATGGGGTAAGACATTGCGTACACTCAAAAAATGGCTTTTGCTGCTTGTTCAAACTACTTATTTAAAATGTTGAAAACTCAATTCTTATGTTTTTTTATAGTGGGGGTGGGGGCTAGGCGTGGGGGGTGGGGTTTGGGGGGCGACAACCTAATTTATTCATTTATTAATTTTCCTTTGGCTTAGTCCCTTTATTCATCAGGGGTCGCCACAGTGGAATGAACTGCCAACTTATCCAGCATATGTTTTACACAGCGAATGTCCTTCCAGCTGCAACCCAGTACTGGGAAACATCCATACACACTCATTCACACACATACTCCACAGCCAATTTAGCTTATTCAGTTCACCTATAGCGCATGCCTTTAGACTGTGGGGGAAACTGGAGCACACAGAGCAAATCCATGCCAGCATGGGGAGAACATGCAAACTCCACACAGAAATGTTAACTGACCCAGCCGGGACTTGAACCAGTGACCTTCTTACTGTTAGGCGACAGTGCCAACCGCTGAGCCTGAACTTACCAGTAATTGATTTGTGTTGGACAACATGAAGAAATTGTGTGGAACCCTGCATATTTTACAGTGTAGATATTGCCACCTCTAAATCTAATCTAAAGAAAATACAATTAGTTAAAGGTTATTTTATTTTTTATTTATAGGTTATTATTTATTTTTTATTTTTTAACTTTTTTAAACTGTAAAATATGTAAATTGTGCAAGTTTATTTGCCATATTATATTGAAAGAGCAGAAAATACAACACAGTGGAACAACAAATTGTGGAAAAAGTGAAGAAGCCAAATACTGAGAACATCACCTTTAAAGATGTTCAAAATCAATACACTGATATGGAATTTTTGACCAACACTGATAACTCTTTAGATTTGGAAATTAATATCCAGTTTATAGGCCGAAAAGTGAACAACTGTTATTATTTTCCCTTAACTTCAAAAAAGTTTAAAAACTGATCTTTCTTTTATGTAAAAATAAAATCTATTGGCAAAAAAATAATGCATTAATAAAGCAACCAAGGCACTGAACGTTAACCAATATCAAAATACCAGTACAAGAATTTAACAAATTTACTAATTAAATTGTAAAATTAGCATTTATCGGCTGATATTAATATGGCTGCCAATGTATCGTGCATTTCTAATTAAAAAAAAAAGTTTTGATATATTTACAATAGGAAATTTACCAAATCTCCTCAATGGTCTCTACCTGTAAAACTTGAATGATTTTTGCCATAAAATAAAAATCAATTATTCTGGATCATAAGACTTAAGAGTGGTTCTTTGGTCCAGGGTCTCATTTGTGATTATATATTTATTTGAAGAATAAAATTGTTTACATATTGTCCAATGATTCAGCTTTTCTGTAAATTTTTTTTAGCATATTTCCATAACTGGTGCTTTATTGTCATATTCAACGCTATCTCACAACAATTCATAACTTTTTGATTTATTGGCTAATTAGTATGAATTCGTACGATCTAATTCATACAATTTAGTACGATTTGCTCATCACCCAATGACGGTTGGGTTTAGGGGTGGGGTTGGGTGCCACACCTCCTTTTTTACACCGTACATTTTCATACGACTGAACTTGTACGAATTAGCCACTAAATTGACAAAACGTTAAATACTTATGTTTTCTCGTGAGATCAGGCTGTCATTTCAGGTAAAATTAGACATAATGAAATATAGCCAGATGCATCTCATTTCTCTCTGTCTAGACAGAACAATCATATTTTTATGCAATTATGGACATCCTTGTGTCTCTAGCGCTCTCTTTACCCCTCTTTCCTAGTATCATCCCCAAGTAAACGTACACTGGTGCGCAGCTATGCATTCAAGAGCCTTCAATTCGTACTCTGCTCTGGCTTTACTAGATTGCCATAGTAATAGAGATGCGGCTTGACATGTCTTTCATCTGACATAATCAGCTTACAGTGATGCTAGAAGGAGGCCTTGAATGCAGTTTGTACTCTCTCATGCTCTTCAGTTCAGTTGCCATCATTTTTTTTTCTCGTTTTATAGCTCTTTCTCATCCCTGCTCATTTCCAGTCCACCATCTCTCTAGGACTAAAAGTACACATTCTGCTTCAGTTTAGTGTGTCTGTGTGGGAGCAGGTTAGGAAATGAAAGCTTGGCTTTGTCTAGAGAAGGATTGCTTTTTTTTGCACTTGCATTCTTATGTGTGCAAATTCCTAGCCTACCATGTGCAACCATTTATTTCTCTTATAGAGCAAAGGTGAAGTATGCTGTGTAGGTACAAACACACAATTGGGTTTTGGAAACATTATCTCTTGATTAAGATAATGACGCTATTGATGGGATTAGTCATCAGGGTAGCACTTTTCCACAGCAGTTCATCATGTGGTTGATAATTCACTACACTCTCTGAAATAAAGGTGTACGAGCTGTCACTGGGGTGGTACCTTTTCAAAAGGTACACATTAGGACTTAAAGGGTCCATATTGGTACCTCAAAAGTATATATTAGTACCTAAAAATTTTAAGAGGAACACTGTTGTACTTTAAGTACTAATATGTACCATTGAATGATTAATATGGACCTTTAAGGTACAAATTTGTACCTTTTGAAAAGTTACCCATCCCAGTGACAGCTCGCATACCTTTATTTCTGAGAGTGTATGCAAACCAGTAAAAAATGAGCATTGTGTGCCTGTGAATGCATTTTTTAGCATGTGTGTCTGATTCAGGAGCTGGTGTGTGACGCTCTCAGGTTGTTTGCATCGTAAGATCAATGTGCTTTATGCAAATGTATGTCATCTCGCATCCTGGGGACAGAGTTAATGATGTTTATAAAATCAGCCTTCAGCTAGAAATTTTAATTATCCTTTCTGACTCTTTGGGCTGTCAGATATGTGCGGGTCAATAGAATGACACTTTGATTAAGTTGTTCAAAAATAAATTCATGTTAGGACTTGAATGCACCTCTTCTGTAATAAACAACCCATTGAGGTTTTCGTTTTAAACTCAGTTTGCTTAGCGTTAATTGTCTGGGTTATGTAAACACTGTTTGGAGATTGTGATTATGAAGAAGATGTATACAAATTTGATGAAGCAATTCAGAAAGTAATTATATAAAGTTGCATACCTGTTGACAATTACAAACATCAATGTGGATCAACCAACATGCAAGTTAAAGGCATAATTTGCTGACTTCCATACTTACTTTATGCCAAATGTTTCAAAAAATGTTAAAATCCTGAGAAATAGTTTTAACTTTTAACTAGTTTATGACATCATAGACCCATGATTTCTAGTTTGGTTTTGAAGAAACACCAAAGATGCTTTAATATCTTGTGTGTTGTATTAGACTTTAGCATTATAACAGATTCTTAACATATATTTTGTATGATAAAACAGCGCTGATTTTTCTTCACGTGATCGTGAGCTGAAGAACAGGAAGCTGTGAACTGTTTTCTTAATAAAAGCTTTGCTGCTCTTCTCTTATTAGCATTTGCTTCAGCATCTCATTTTGCTTTGACAGCTTTCAGCCTTACTTTAGAAATAAAGGGTTGCGAGCTGTCACTGGGGTGGTACCTTTTCAAAAGGTACATACTTGTACTTAAAGGGTCCAAATTAATACCTCAAAAGTATATATTTGTACCAAAAAATTTTAAGAGGAACACTTTTTTCTTTTTAGGTACTAATTGAGGTATTAATATAGTCCTTTTAGGTACAAATTTGTACCTTTTGAAAAGGTACCACCCCAGTGACAGCTCGCATACATTTATTTCTTTCTTTATTTTATTTCTGAAAGTGTGCTTACTACCATAATAAGTTTTATGCAATCAAAAAATAATTACTGCTGTTGCTTTTTCAAACTGTTTAAAATGAGCTAAAACAACACAATTTAATAATGTAATTTCTTTGGCCAATTTATTAGTTTTATGTTCAGTCCACCTAAATTTGTAAACCATAAAGATAAATGAAGCTTTTTGCGTTGGGACAACTTGAAGGAATTGTGTTGGTCTAACTACTTGGTGAGGGGATTTGTAGTTCCCAGCATGCTTTGAATGGGATTGAATTAAGAGCGGGAAATGTTGACAATTAAAGTAATCCTAGGTAGAGCTGCACGATTAATTGTAAAAAGATCGCAATCTCGATTCAACCCCCTAGCCGATCTTAATCCAGTATTAATACTATTCTACCAATCATATTTTCAAGTTCAGGAGAGAAGCATAAAGGCGGCCGCACAAGTCTTCACGTTGTTTTACATACATTGCTCAGCAACGTGAACACCTTCAAATGGTGTTGAAAGAGTCACATACTGTATTTATAAGGTATAATTCACCCCAAAAATGTCATTTCTGTCTGCATGTAATGATGTATTCGCAGCCGCGAAAACACACGTGACGTGGGCTGACCGTGAGCTGTTACCACAGAGAGGGCGGGTGCGCGCCTGTGAATAACGCCTACCTTAGTGAACAAAACTTGCAATAGGCTGTGAATAAAAGGTAATAAAGTTACCTTCAAATTACCTGAAATAACATTCAGTTTGTGGCACAGAGTGATCGTTTGGGGAAGTATGAACCGCACACGCACAGTGAAAATGAAAATGATTACGACAAGCAAATAATATGTTTTTCTGTGTGCATGAGAATAAATGTTAAACAGTGTCAGAATAGCTACTCTAGCCTATATAATGTTGAGTATAATGCAAGAGGGAATCTGATAATGACAAATTTCTGATTTTACCAGTAGAAAATACAATACAGTCTTACAATGTTGTCAATGACAGATTGCAAGCATATGTCTCAAACATAATAATTCAGCATCATAATTATAATATGAATAGTTGTATTCTGAAATAACAATAATAATAGGCTACTCATATTAACCTTTATTTTACATCTACAGAATCGTGAGAAAATCGTGATCTTTATTTTAAGCAAAAAAAAAATTGCGATTCTCATTTTAGCCAGAATCGTGCAGCTCTAGTCCTAGGTGTTTACAGTTAATAGAAATACTTGTTAGAGTTTAATCTTCACTTTAGTTTGCAGAGTTTTATGTAATGCTTTTTGAGGTTACCACCCTGTAGAAGCACCTATGCTTTGTGTTGGCAGCGTAATTAGCAGAAGTGTGTTGCTTTACTCAGTGAGCAATAACTGTCCTAAAATTAGAGTAAAAGGAGCTCTAAGATCAGTCTCGATAAACTGTATATGTAACATGAAATATGCTTAAAAATGGCTCTTTTAGTTCATTTAGAATAACTTCAGTTAAAACTAAGAAACTGTGTACAAAACATAATAGACATACATGATATTATCAGACCTTCTACGTTAAGTTTCAGTTAAATAAAAAGACAAATGTGTTTTAACTCTTATTTGATGAAATGATGTTGGACCAACTTAATTGCATTTAATTGTCTAAATAGGAAATGGAAATCCTGCCCTCAATTAAATTGAGTTCATCCAATGAGTTATTTTTAGTGTATGCTTTAGTTTATTCCTATAGGATGTATTAAAGCATGCACACTCAAAATACACCTTTCGTTTGTTGTGAATATGCACTATTTATTGCCCAAAATTACGTAAGAGTTGTCACTGAATATCTAAACTGAAATAGTTGCAATAGTTGAAATAATTCACAAATGTTTTACATTTATTTATGCCTTCAAATTGCATTATATGGGTCTTCATCTCTGCTCCAACAGTTTTTGATGTTGAAATATTTCCCAAAGGGGTGTTTGTTGATATTTTTACTACTTTGATTCAATAGTATGTGTTTGACATGAAAATTGTGGTACAAACTGCCAGTGAGCTACAGTGCTAGTAATTTTTCTTGTTTTACAGTTTTTTTATATTTGTGCTGGAAACATTAACTTTTTTTCTGTCAAAATCATAAACTGGACACGATAACTTCTAGAGAAGATCCCTCAAGACCATCATCAAAATTTTGAGGTCAGAAAGTTGTGATATTTTCCATGATGGTTGGTTTGTTTGTTCTAAGTAGAACGCAATACTGGATTAACTTCTACTGTATGTTGATCCAGGAGCATCATTCCTGTTCAGAAATGTAATCCATACCCAATCCCTACCCCTAAACCTAATCCTAATTTTAAATCATTCCCAAAATTAAAGAGGATAGTTGGATAACAATGAAGTAAAAGCACAAAACCCTAACTGTAGCCCTAAACTTAACATAAACTGTAAATGTATCCATTAAAATCTAATTGGCTGATTGCAATGTTGTTTCATAATGAACATAGATGATGTTCCAGGAACATGTCCTACTTTGTGAAATCAGCAACAATTTATACTGCATGGCAAAAAACTAAAACAAAGCTTTTTGGATTAAGTAAGAAAATACTCAAGAGTCTCTAATTTAATCTTTATTGCAGGAAATAATACATTTCTAACTTGTTATATGATTGGCAACAATTCATTTAAACAGACTTAATGTGTATCTTTTTATTTCCCATGATCATATTCCAGGATGATTATATGCACAGCATTGTTAAGATTCATCAATCACAAAGTGTAAAGGAGGCTTCAATTTCACACATAAATTGACCATCAAATCAAACTGAACTGTCCTTAACATCTTCTGTGCTGATGTAGACTTAACATCTTTAGGATCACCTTTAGCTTCGATAGTGGTGTTCATTGGTCATGGCATTGAACACAGCAGAAAGAAACATCAGATGAGGTTATTAAAATTGTACTATTATGATTATTTGATTATTGCATAAATTTAATACTATAAACTATACATATCTGGCTATGTAGAACAGTACTATAGTTAAGTCAATTTACAGGCTTTTATAGACAACCTATGAAGGAAGTCAAATGTAGTCTCATTTTTGTATTTCATTAGAAGCTTTTCACACATTGACACGGGAATTGAAAAACAATTCATATTATTATATTTGTTATTATATTATTATATTATTCATATTATATTATATTTTTTTCATAATTTAAAATCTATGGATTTACCAAACTGACATTTATTGATATTTTTAGTAGTTTGAAAACATATATTGTCTGAGGTTTTTATCTCAGCAGGCATCTTGATGTCAAAATTAATCAAATTAGCATTAACATCAAAATTTATTCATCTGAAAGCTTCAATTCCAAACTAAAAATTTACACTGGATTTTGCATCCCTACAATGCATGTGAATTACCATATTGTCAAAATGATATCAAATTGACATCTAGCATTGGCGTCAAAAACAGATTAATGGATTGTCATGTAATCAATTCGTGCTGTGTTTTTGACACCAAGGTTGGATGTTAGTTTGTCAAAATGTTTTTTTGTTTATTGTTTCTTGTTTCTAGTCCAAATATCTAAAATCCCATTAAATGTTCAGCCATTTTCTGGACAAGCAAACCATATTTTCTTGTTTTAAGAAGTAAAATGTCAAAATTACATGAGGTTTTTCCCTAAAACAAGCAAATAATCTACCAATGGGGTATTAATCTTATGTTAAAATGAAAAACTTTTACATAAAAAAATAATATACATAAAATACATACATTACATATGTAAAATATTATTTTGCTTACCCTAATGATGTATGATTTAGTATGTTTTAAGGAAAAACTCACTTAATTTAGACATACTGTATTATTTCTTAAAACAATAGTTTTTTTAGCTTATCTAGAAAATGCTTCTTAATTTAAGAATATTTAGCTATTTTTACTATAGACAAATGCTATTTTTTACAAGAAAAAAATTCTAAGTAAGAAAAAGCTTTTTTTGCGATGTCATTGTGACATCAAGGTGCCTGCTGGGACATAATAAGCTGCCACTACCTGTTCTGTTGCTTTATGTATATGTTTCTTTATATACATTATGTATATGTATATAACATATTGTTTACTAAACATGTAAGTAATTGTTTAAATATACAGTTAAAATGTGTTTGAGAAAATATCTAAGTCTGACAGCAGACACAAAACTGTTAATTAGCAGATATTTCAGTATTAGGAAAATGTTGTGCACACCACTCTTCCAAACTGAACAGTTTTATTATCATTGCAATAATTTTTCCTCCCTGTTTTCTCCACACATTTACAGTTCAGCCCAGCAGCAGTGAGAACAGCTGAAGTCAGCGTGTTGCTGTTTTCTCGCTGGGTGACATTTATGCTTGAGTTATGGAGATGTAGATGCTCCTGGAGGGAGATCAATGGAGGTTTTCTCTCGCTGGTGACATTCACTCTGGCAATATTGACTCAAAAATAATGTTCAAAAACAAACAAACAGGCTCCTTCTGGGTTTCCTGCCCATATTGACAGGGGTTTTGATTCACATCCATCTGTGAGTCTAATCAAGCTCGCCCAGCCGCTGACTTGGTTATGCATAAACAGCGCTTTTCTAATCAGCACAACTTATTGATAGAAAACAATGAACCCCTTTGCTAATCATGCAGAGGCAGTGAATTTTAAACAATAGACTCTGTAAACAGTTTCCTGTGGTATTTTTTTTGTTGTTGTGCAAAATCTTGTATTTTCCATGTTGATAGCATCAAATCTTTGAAAGGTCAGTGCTTTAATGAAGTAAATCAGATATAAAATTAGGATGTAAAATAGATGTCATCTTACTATGTATTTAGTTTCTGCCTCATGTTGGTCAAATAATGTAATTTTCCTTCAGATATTCAGATTTTAAAGGTGTATGTAATTTTGTGACTCTTCTAAAGCATAAAAATACCACAATATGTTTGCAGATATTTAAGAAACATCCCAAGTGAACATACTTGTTTAACTAAAAAACAATGCTGAAGTTGCAACGCAGTGGCGCAGTAGGTAGTGCTGTCGCCTCACAGCAAGAAGGTTGCTGGTTCGAGCCTTGGCTGGGTCAGTTGGCGTTTCTGTGTGGAGTTTGCATGTTCTCCCAGCGTTTGCGTGGGTGTCCTCCGGGCGCTCCGGTTTCCCCCACAGTCCAAAAACATGCGGTACAGGCGAATGAGTGTGTGTGGATGCTTCCCAGAGACGGGTTGCGGCTGGAAGGGCATCCGCTGCGTAAAATCGTGCTGGATAAGTTGGCGGTTCATTCCGCTGTGGGGACCCTGAATTAATAAAGCCTAAAAGAAAAGGAATGAATGACAATGCAGAAGTCAGATATTCTGCTTTGAAAATGTTTATTTCCGTGCCGGAACGCTGTCTTTGTTTAGGTAAAGTTAACCTGCACAATGCTAGTTTAGCCAATTATAATTCAGCACCCCGGGTTGCCATGTTGGAAAACATTAAAGGACACCTATTTTAACCCTTTTATAAGAGGTAATATTAATATTATGGTTCTTCTGAGTGTGCCAGTTTAGGTTCAGTTCAAAACACAATTCAGATTTTTTTATTATGATGTGTTAAAAAGTTTCATTTTGGGGGCGTGTACACAGTTTGCTGTTTTAGGGGCGTGTTGCTTCACATGAAAACTAGTTTCAACTTCCCGCCCAACTTAACAAGGGGGCAGAGCCAAGAGCTCCCCCGCTGTGTGTATTGCAATAGACAGGCAGACAGAGAGAAGCAACATGAGAGTACCAGCATTCAGACGTACATGTAGGACTCAGACACAGACCAAGCAGAGAGTACAGAATCATGTGTCTTTGTATAGTTTTACAGCCAGCTGAGTGCTAGTTTAAAAGCTCCAAACTTGTAGCCTACACCGAGACTAATAAAGCACAGTGAATTAACTTCTGGTGTTGGACCTGCTTGAGGCTATAACTAGAGGGCGTCATACACCGAATGCGTCGCTCAGAGCCACGACGCGGCACACCAGACGCGCACATTTGCATGTAATTTAAAATGAAACTATTCAGATAACGCTCTGTGGCACGGCAGAAATATGAACAGTGTCCTGAGCAGGGCCAGCGCGTCCATAGAGGCGACCTAGGCGACAGAATAGTGAGCAAACCCCACGGTCGTAACTTTCACCCGCGACAACGCAAAATGCATGGCGCTGCGCGTCGTTAGTTCGTTATTTCCAATGGAGGGACGCGCACGTGAGGCAGCGCGCTCGCACTTTCCAGCTGCACCTAGTTAAGATGACGGAGCTTCTGTGACTGCGGGAAATGCAAACCGCTGAAGTTTAAGGAAGACACAATGAAAAGTACACATGTATGCAAACCCACCAAATCTCACAAACACTGGCGTGGAGGAGAGCGCTAACGTGGTGAATGTTGAGCCCAATGAGCCTTACATCTAAAAATAGAGCAGAGTGTTTCTTTGGTGACGTCGCTTTGACTCACACGCTGAAAATGGTGGACGTGAAACAACATACTGAGGAGATGGTAATGCACATCTGTCAATCAATATTGGTGGGCGGGGGGACCGCACTCCTACGTAAAGTTGCGGTCGATCTCAAAACAGCTCCAATTGGTCCACCGTTTTTATGTTGTTAAATTGAAAAAAAAGCACTGGGTGTGTTTATATCACCCCAATATGACAGTCTATACACTATACCTACACATATGTCTGTCCAAAAGCTTGAAAAAGAAAATTTTTCACCATAGGTGCCCTTTAATTCAGAAAGGCTCTGAAAGCATGCTTCTGTGACCGAAAATGTGACCTCCGGTGGACAGTATCAGACGTCGAAATGAGACAGATTCAGTTCCACATGAGGTATTAATTAGCAAATGATATAAATATTACGAACATAAACATTAGATGAGCAGGTTACATTGTAACCGTGTGTCCTAACAACACGCTTTGTGACAAGATACGCAGTGATGAGCAGTTTGGCTATTTGCACTAGACGAAACACGACAGAAATGTAAACACAGCCATTCAGAAGCACAGAATATGCACTCACTCACGAAATGATAAGGTTTAGAATCAATTTAATACATATTAAACCTATTAACATCATTAAATGTAGATGCTGAATCACTCATATGTGTTTAATTCTAAAGTTCAATTTCAAACGGTTTATTGTATTTTCAAGATCTGAGGTGAACAATCCCCTGCTGCTTTTAGTAAATGGCAATAAATGTCATGTAAAATGGCATTCAAACTCACATTGTTAGCATTTAGCACTGAATAAAGCACATGAGGTTTACCTGACGTGATCATTATCATAGGTTTCTGTTGTTCAGCTGTGAGAAATAGAAGCCATCTAATATATCAATTAGAGGTGTTTGTTAGAACCAAAACTTCTTTTATTATGGAAAATATTCCCTCTATCGTGTGTCGTTGCTTTTATTTAGAACAGTTTAAATCACTCGCTCCTGTACTCAATCTGGCAACCCACACTTGCGTTTGTTTTGATCCAGGAGTGCAATACCTAGTTCAACCACTGGGTGTCAAACTTACATACTGCACCTTTAAACATACAAACCTTCATGAAACAACGAATTCATCTTGATTATATATTTTCAAGTGCCACTTTTTTATGGTTGTAGCAGATTTTCAACACAGGCTCACTGGAAATACGTGCTTCAGTCTTAATTTTTGTGAACCTGCAAAAATGTATTTAAACATTGCAGCTTCTAGGTCAAATAAATGCTATATAAGGGCAGTATGATGCCAACAACTTATTTTTTTCCACTAATACTATTTAAAGGGACATTATCAACACATTATTTTTATGCAGTTCTTTGCATAAAACCAAATAAATACTGCAAAATTACCTACCGTTGCCTATGATTTGTAATCTAATATGTTTGCCTCACCTATTTATCTCCATATGGAAGACTTTTCATGCTCAGGAGCTCACTTTTTACAGTTTAGTGCTTGTAATGCAGAGCACTTGAGTTCAAGTCCAGAGAAGCACAGGTCCACAAAATAGAAAAAAAGCAATGTAAAATCAAGGTAAAACTATGTGGTCACACTGCATTTTTCTTTTACAGTTGCTAAGTCCTATTGGTTGGGTTTTAGGAAAGGGTTTTGTTCAGTGGCTCTGTGGTCTAGGTCAGTGGTGTCCAAACTTGGTCCTGGAGGGCCGGTGTCCTGCTGATTTTAGCTCCAACTTGCCTTAACACACCTGCAAGGATGTTCCTAGTAAGCATAGTAAGAGCTTGATTAGCTAGCCCAGGGTGTGTTTGATTGGGGTTGGAACTAAACATTGCATAACGCCAGCCCTCCAGGTTCACCTAGACCAGGGTTGTACAAACGTGATCTGTAAAAGAAACCCCACATTCTCATAAATGTGTATCTGAAAGTTCAACAAAAGATATTTTAAAGAGCCCCTAATACACATTGAAAAGGGTCATATTTCGGTTTTATGGGTCTCCAGCAACATACTGATATGTATGCAAGGTCAAAAAACACATTCATGGTCTTATAATATGCATTTATTTTTACCTAATTATCCCAGCGACTACCATATGAATCATTCAGCGATTTATTTGTTCCCAAATCCCTGCTTAGCGCGAAGCTAATCTGCGCTGATTGGACCGATGACAGCCTGTTGCCATTGGTCGACAGCGTTCAGCGCGAGACAGTAATATGGCTAGCGTGGTTTATCAAGCCCGCGGCCGCGGGTCACCAACATTGGATCGCAGCGGACGCTCGAAACACGCTTCAAAGTAAACTTACTAACACCACAGTAAACAGTACCCGCTTCTCAACAGTGTTATTCAGACACCTCAGCGCCAGACACCCCCCGCTCTCCATTCGCAAGCCTTTTCAGTGCTGCTCTACAGCCCGAAGCCCAGCGTGCAGCAGCCTACCGGTGTATCTATTATTTTGTCCTTATTTTGCCTGCACCCCTGGTGTCAGGCAGAAACTAATGCATGAGCTGTGTAGTGATGAATCGGCCATTGTAATCGTGCAGATTTCTGAACGACTCCTTTCCCCTCACACTTCCAACAATATCCAGGTAAACACAGCATCTTCATGAGCGTCTTGCTGCTGTGTTAGTGGGCGGGGCCGCAGGTTTAAATTTTGCCGGGTATGTTTCGCGATGACGTAACGCGGAAACAGCTGAAGATTCATTATGAAGACGATTCATTTAAACCACTATGAGTCGACTCTTTTATAGATGAATCAATAGTTTACAGTAAACTGTCCACTTTCAGATTTAAGCTTTAGCTGGATATTTCACTTCACTAAGAGCTGTGTTACACACTACATGGAAGGTCATTTTCAAAAACCCATAATAGGGGCTCTTTAAGTAACAAATTTCAGGTTCACAAAAATGTAGACAGCACCCTCTAGTGGATTCATCATCTGAAACGTTCAAGATGTTCTTGCTTTAGTCTGTAGTATGATGATGTACTGGATCAGGTCCATTACTTTAGGGGACATTGTAACACCCATTACGATAATGCTCATGCCTCTATGAGGGTTGGGGTAGGTGTAGACGTTCATAACACAGTGTCATTGGTAACTTAATAACTAATATAAATGCTTGTTTTTTTTCTCGCAACAATAGCTCATGTACAGGTGCTATAGGCAGCAACAAGGACACACTCGCAATCTTCATCAAGAAACTACTTAGAGCAATGTATTTTTTTACATTTTGTAAAAATGTAGACTGAGGCATGGCAGATTTGATTTACTCTTATATTCTTTATATTCTCTTAGACAGTGCAAGCATTTCCAGTGAGCTGTCAAGATATTGTTTTGTACTCACTGCCTTAGATCTGCCTTGGGTCAACATCAGTGGTGAACCAGACAAACTCTATAGGTAGTTGCACAGTGGATGAGCAGTGCTGCATGGTGTTGCCTCGTGCAATGCTTTGAATTGTAACGCATAATTTTTTATCTGTATCCACATCTGGGGTGCCACTAAGCATCTAGTTTTGCATAGCCAGACCTTCACACTCATTTGCTTTAACTGGACTGCCTAGAGGCAGACTGTCTTGTAAAGCAAATAATCAAAGTTTACTTTGTGTAGCATCATGGTAAGGAGCACCAGAATGCAACATCAGTGTATTTTCAATAATTTAAGCCTAGCATACTGCAATACATGTATCGCAATGGTTAGCAATTTTTTTTTCTATTTAGTTTTTTATTGCAGTTTTCAAATTTACATATAGATAGGGTTTTCCACAATGTATTCACAAAACAGCAATTTAATACTAAAAATTATTTGTGAGCCTGCCAGAAAGATTCTAGTAAGCATTGTAAGGCCTTCATTAGCTGGTTCAGGTGTGTTGGAGTTGGAGCTAAACTCTTCAGGTCAGTGGACCTCCAAGAGTTCGGGCACCAGGGATATATAGAGCAATATTATAAAACCAATTGCACTTACTAAACCCTGAACATAAAAAAATTAGCTGTTTTCATCCAAAGATGCAAATTATGTGCAATAAACATTTGGTAATTAAACACCATTTCCATCTAAGTCAATGAAAACAAATGTGTCACTTCCTGATAAACTGGCGCCAAATATCAAAACAAAAACTAGAATTTGCTACAGTAGGAGAAGCCACTGTGGGTCTATTTTTTTATATAATACATTACCTGTGCCTTAGATAAAAATGTTCCAAATTAATACAAGATACAAATTAAATTCAATGAATACACAGTGCCTTTTGGAGGCGCAAGATGCACTTTGGGAACACTGCAGCTCAAGACAGTTCTGGAGGTTATAATACTAAACCACTTTAATGACAGACTTTGGCAAAGGAATTTTAGAATGATCAAAAGCTCATTACAGATCTTGGGCAATGTGGTCGATCCACTGGTTAGTCTAAGGTATAATCCCAATTATACATTTGTACCCCTTCCCCCTTTCCCTTTGTCCTTACAACCGAGGGTTAAGGGGAAGGGCTTCAAAATTTACCCCTAAGAGTTGGGACATCACTACAACACCTGCACACGTCATCATATGTCATCACGATCTCTTGCTTTACATGAGATCAGATGGTCGCGACTGCTGTAGTTATTCCAGTTGTGTTATTTTTTTGGTATTTATCTTCAGGAAACCACTGAAGGCATATATTATGTTATTATAACAATCTAATGTGGCAATAAGATCGTAACTATACTGTGTATTTACACAGTGGCCATATTCATCTGTAAACACACGAAAACAACATTAACATTATAGCAGACACTGTAAAAAGCTCATTCTCAGCCACTAAACTTTTCTGACAGGGTAATGGAGTGTCATCGAGTGTCAGAATGTTGTGGGACTGCTGTACAGGAGTTTTAATATAATTAGGGATTATAGATCTCAAAATTTTACGTTTTTTTTTTGTAGCGTTTTTTTTAAAACATGACGGTAAAACATGAATGTGGTTAGGAATATATTAAAGAGCCCCTATTACACATTGAAAAGGGTCATATTTCGGTTTTATGGGTATAAAGAGTTAACCTGATATAGTACACGCGGTTACTAGTAACAAAACATGTAGATCATTTCTATTTGCAATCATTGCTGTGGCACCTCGTCTGTAAACTGCTATATGTTTTAAGTGCTTACCTGTACTCTGCTTTTCTAAACGAGCTCCCGCTCTCCATTCGCAAGCCTTTTCAGTGCTGCTCAACAGCCCGAAGCCCAGCGTTCAGCAGCCTACCGGTGTACCTATTATTTTGTCCTTATTTTGCCTGCACTCCTGGTGTCAGGCAGAAACTAATGCATGAGCTGTGTAGTGATAGATCACCCATTGTAAACGTGCAGATTTCTGAACGACTCCTTTCCCTCACACTTCCAACAATATCCAGGTAAACACAGCGTCTTCATGAGCGTCTTGCTGCTGTGTTAGTGGGCGGGGCCGCAGGTTTGAATTTTGCCGGGTCTGCGCGCGCAACCATTTTGTTTCACGATGACGTCACGCCGAAACGGCTGAAGACTTGTTATGAATACGATTTATTTAAACCACTATGAGTCGACTCTTTTATAGATGAATCAATAGTTTTTAAAAACTGTCCACTTTCAGATTTAAGCTTTAGCTGGATATTTCACTTCACTAAGAGCTGTGTTACACACTACATGGAAGGTCATTTTCAAAAACCCATAATAGGGGCTCTTTAAAACATGTGTTTGTTAGTTGTAAAAATTCATAATAATGACAAAAAATACTAATTTGTTGATCTCCTTACTTCCGGGTTCAGCAATACTGCCGCTGTGGCTGGTGCAATCTGGGAAATTTCCTTACCCCTTGGTTTTGAGTGTGGCCCTGAAAAATCTTCATTCGAAGGGCTATTCACCCCTTCCCCTTAGCTCTACGCCTTCAAGCTATAGAGAATTGGAACACCCCTACCCCTTGGCGTGAATGTGCAAAACGAGGGATAGGGGTAAGGGGAAGGGCTAATGGGGTAGAATTGAGATTGGGCCTAATAATGCCGTCCCATTCTGCCCATTTCTTATCATCATCTGATCTGTTAAATCAAAATCACATTACTTTTTTGATGCGCATGCTGGAATTAGTTTGGTAAGTGTGTTTCTATTGTGGTTTATGCACTTTTTTTAAGTTGATCCTATACATTTTCAAAATTTATGCAGATCTTGGTGTTTCTATTTAAGCATTTTTTATGCAATATTCCAAAATAGCTGTAATTTAAAACAGCTATTAAAGGCACTTAATTCTTGAAGTGAAAATGTATAGTGATTATATTAACTGCTTTTTAAAAAAATAAGGAAAGGCACAACAATGCTTAACTGTTATTCCCTTAAGTCTTTTTCATCCCGTTTTACATTAAATCCTGGTTTGATTATTTAACAAACTATTGGTGTTAAATCTTTTCAGAAGATTGAAGATACACCAACGAGTGGCATTACAACAAACATTTTCCAGCTGGCTTAAATTGTTGAAGAGGTTTCTTAAAGAGATTGTTTACCCGAAATAACAATTTACTATATATATATTTACTCATCTTCAGGTGGTTCCAAAATTTTATTACTTTTTTTCTTTCTTTTTTTCTATTGAACACAAAATAAGTTATTTTGAAGAATGTTGGAAACCCGTAATCTTTGACTTCCATAGTAGAACTTCCATAAATACTATGGGAATTAACGGCTACTGTTTTGCAAACTTTTTTTTTAAATGCCTTCTTTTGTGTTCAGCAAACAGGTTTAATGAGTAAATGATGACAGAATTTTCATATTTTTTTAACTTGAACTATTTCTTTAAGAACATTCCCTAGTTTGATGCTACTTAGCAATTCCTTGTAATTATTTGTGAAACCTTCTTTGCAATTTCTGAGTGACAATTGTTTCTACACCATGTTTCATTCAGCAGATTTTTCTAGCCCAGTACAGACATCATGTTGTAGCGTTAGCTCTCTGTTTTCAGAATGTTCTGTTCTCCCCTTCAGCACTCCGCCAACACAAACTCCCTTCCTCAGACTCTCTGTTTATATTCACTTCTCAAATCTCCTACTGCTGTGCTGAAAAGAAAGTGACAACCTCATGCCTTTTTGTGCTGTTTCAAGCTGGATTCTTACTGCTTTAAAAGCAAAGACAAAGAAGGCTGTGGCATCACAGGAGGCTTGTGGACTTGATTCAGGTCTCCTGTTGAAATGCATCTCTTTTTTCTAGCAGTCTGGACAGCATATCTTCTGGATAATTCATCTGTAAACATTAGTCATGCTTGCTTTTACAGCCGTATGATTAGTATGCAACTTTTCAGCAATTAAAGATTCAACTTACAAGTACAATTTCACGAGTGAAGTGACTCACACATGATGTGCTGCCATAATGTTTGTGCTGTTACATCAATTTTATTCCTTTAGCGAAGCACCACCGGCTATAGATCATATGTAGCCTACATTAAAATCTTTAAAATAATGCAAATTGAATATGTTAATGCTAGAATTATTGCATTATTTGGTTATTATGCTGTCTAGTTTGAGCTGCTGTAGTGGTTCTGTAATTGGTAATGTTACAGCTTGTTAATTACTCAGATGCCAAATGCTGGAAGCAAATAATACTGTGGAGGAATCACAACCTGAAAACAGATATATAACAGAATATACAGTAACTTAATGTACATCAGAGATACATACAGATACAAAAATACAGCAAAAATACTGTATTTTTAACAATGGTAGGGTTTTTATAATATATATATATATATATATATATATAT
>CAIGQZ010032939.1:1105691-1155610 GCA_903798205.1 Danio tinwini
GTGTGTGTGTGTGTGTGTGTGTGTGTGTGTGTGTGTGTGTGTATAGCAAAAAAAAAGGACAAAATATGTTTGCAGTTAACAAGATATAATTAAAATAAACAAGATTAAGCTTAGGGGTGGCCACACTTTTTCAGCAGGCCAGCTACTTATAAAATGACAAAATGATCTACTGTAATATAAAAATGCAAAACATATATTTATTTATAAACATATTAAGAATTTTGTATTTGTACAATTTATATTAATGTACTTTGCATAATATGAACCCATATTGTGCAACAGCCTACAACTTATTTTAGTGATTAGCTTACTCTGATGACTTGCACTAAAGGGAATCAGCCAGGGAAGCATAGTGCAGACAATAGCTGCTGATAACCAGCCTTAAGCACAGTACCAAAAGGATCATCAGTCATGGTGGAACAATATTTGGACTTAAACGCACCAACTTTGCTAAGTGCTGCAAAGCTATAGCCGCTATACTGTAGTTTTGCAGTACTTTGCGAAGTTGGTGCAGTTTTAAGCATATGTGTGGTTACCCATGCACCAGAAATGATCAGATATCAGACCGGCTTCCCTGTATGTCCAGGGTGTCCTTGGGGTCTTAAAAAGTATTAAAATCAATTATGAGAAAATTAAAAGGCCCTTAAAAGGTATTAAAAAGTCTTAATCGTGTTTTTTCAAGGTCTTAAATTTTGTTCAAGCATTGTCCAAAATGTTTGAATCCAAAAAATGCATACATATATTTATTTTCCTCCTATTATTAACAACGGCATGCTCTATCCACGCTATTGGGTCCAATATTCTGAGAAGGTCTTTAAAAAGTCTTAAAAAGGTATTGAAAATAGGATTCCTGCATATACCCTGATGTCAATCAAGGGACAAATTTCAGTGAGGATGGATGATAGGCTAACGTCTATTTTTTAATGCCATGCGATCTACCCACACTACGTTTGTGAACGACTGGAAGATCGACGTATTGGGAACCTCTAATTAAGCCAGTAAATCTACACTGCAAAAAAGGCTTTCTTACTTAGATTTTTTGTATTGTTTCTAGTCCAAATATCAAAAAATTCTTGGCAAAACATGTTGGCAATAATATGCCAAATTGAAGTGAGTTTTTCCCTAAAACAAGCAAAATAATCTGCCTATGGGGTAAGCAAAATAATCTTATGTCAAAAGGAAAAACAAGATTATTTTGCTTACCCCATTGGCAGATAATTTAGCTTGTTTTAAGGAAAAAAATGACTTAAGATTGGTATATTATTTCTGAAAACAAGACAATATGTTTTGCTTGCCAAGAAAATGTTTCTTGATATAATAGTTTTTAGATATTTGGACTAGAAACAAGACAAAAATATATAAGTAAGAAAAGCATTTTTTGCAGTGTAGCAAATATTGTTGTTACTTTTGACCGACTCGTGTGTTACTTTTGTCCCTCCTGATGAAATCAAAAGTAACAATTTGTAACTTTAGTTTGAAGTGAAGTTGTTTTTATACTGATACAAAATAACACCTGATTTTGATAGAGCACTCTTGTGAGTTAGTTACCACAGCAAAAATACTTCTGATAAATAATTATTTTTATTTTTTTATGAAAATTTGTACTTTCCTCCCCGTCTCTCCCTTACTTTAAAATACAGTAACATACTGCATAAATGTCCTAAACTAGTATTGGAATTTAGTAATTTCTATATTTTGTTGTAGTGCGTCAGTCGTAACATTCTGTTTACATTCCCAGGCATCATTTATTAATTGTAACCAGGGTTGCCAGGTCCAAGAAATTTTTACAGCCCAATAACAGATGTTTAGTCATTCTTGATACATGCGGGTAATGATTATCTTTTTAAAGCCACAAGACAGTTACACACTCTTTAAATCAGTTTGCTGAGTGTTTGAATGTTCTTCAGTAGTAGGACAGAGGTTCATCAGACTATATGATGAGGAGACGTTAGGGAGAGAAACGCAAAGCTGTCGTCTATATTTTCCTCTTTTCATAGTGCAGTCAGTTAACCTGCAGGTCTGGGTTCAGTCTTCCCTCAATCTATCAATCACCTTCTCTGCATGAGCCCATTAATTCTTCACCTGGAACTAATGTTCCTCCTCCTGTTGTCATTTTCTCACTCTATTCATCCAGTAATTTCTTCTTTCTCTGCTGAGAGTTTGCCATTTGCCCTTCATACACATGTAGTCAGCACTGCACAATGATATATTCTCAGAAGCCTAATTTATGAAATTCAGTAGGCGCAAGGTGTGATAAAGAAAGAAGAAAACAGGTAGAGGAGGAATAAAAGGAAAGAATTAAGTTAATTAAAGATTGAAACCATGTAAAAAAAATTTACAGAGAAAGGACACAAATTCAGCTTTTATTGTAAAAGAAAAGGGGTGACTGTTAGCTTCTGCTGAGTGTAATATGTTATCTTTTTGTTTATAAAAGAGCTGTTTTTTTGACAAGGTCCTTCTGGGGACAAATGAGAACAGATCGTCAGATGACAGAGATTTGACAAGTGTGTTTCAATAGACTAGTGAAGGATAGGGCGATTCTTTTAGTGGCCTTGAACTAGTTCATTTTATATGACCGTTTTATAAAATCTTTCAACACTTTAAATCATAAATCAAACCAAACTAATTTAAAAGGAAATGAACTGAAAGTTCACAGCATGAAATAAAAACACACTGGAGATAAAAATTATAGAGCAAACATAAACACTTTTTTTTTTTCTATAAATAATGCAGTCTCCATTATTCAAAATTTGAAGACATTTTTGTTGTGGCTTAACCATGATAGGAGTGCTTATAAAATAAATACCCTACACTGTAAAAAAAAAAAAAAGTAAAAAATTGCAGTAAAAAAAAGTAAGCTGCGGTTGCAGAAATTTTTCACTTTAAATACAATTTCAAAAAGTTTGTATATTTTACGTTAAATTACTGTATTTCATTGTGTCATGATCACCAGTGATCCAGGCTTGCAGATAGCTAGTTAACATGTACCCAGGACTACAATTCTGTCACCTTATGAACTACAAATCCTGACATGCAACTCACACATACCTGTTCCAGTTCTCCAATAATTTCACACACAGCCAGAAGCTGATCAAGGACTTATTACCCAGACTTTTTACCGTATACACCTCTCTTGACCACACATTTTGCTGAGTGTTGTTAGTCTGTAACTCCACAAATCGTAATCCTGCCTAGTCTTTCTGTGTTTTGATCATTGCCTTGTTTTCTCATCATTGATACTTTGACGCCTACTGACCATTCGCCTGTTATTTGACTTTGCATTTTGGATTATCTGTATGTACCTATTTGCGTCTGTGTTTGACCATTGCCTGCCTGACCATTCTCTGTTTAATAAACTGCATGTGGATGCCCAACTCTGTTGTCCAGCGTCACACATTGATTTTTAGTCATACACCACTGATTTGAAGTAATAACATTTACACAATGTACACTGTAAAAAAAATAGTAAAAAAAAAATTTACAGTGAAAAACCGGCATCTCTGATTGCTTGAACTTTACTGTTAAAAAATGCAGTACAAACTATAAGAGAATTTTCTATATTTAACATTAATCTTTCATATTTGATTCATTTATAGTAGTATACACCATTATTTTAAAGTATAAAAATCTACACATAATACATTTGTTTATTTAAAAGAACCATAGTAATGTCAACCAAAAAGCATAAAAAGGGAAGTGATTGTTACAGTTTTTTTACTGGTGAAATTACAGACAATTTTACAGGTTAGTTTCTAACAAGCAGTGAGAGAGACCTCCAGTCTTCTCTGTCCACACAACGTAATTCTCAGCAATGGTTACATTAAAAAAACAATTCTTAAAAACTGAGATGCTGTATGTGAATATCTTTAACCTGTTGGAAAACTTTTTCAAACTACTTATTTAAAATGAGCTAAAACAACCCAATTCTTGAGATTTTTTGGGATAATTTAATTGTTTTATGTTCAATCCATTTAAATTTGTTAAGGCTACTTACTCAATTTGTTTTTGAACAACATGAATGACAGAACCCTGCACAAGTCTCTTTCTTTTGTGGACAACCAGTCTTTTTGGGGAGACTTGAATGAGTTAGTGACATTGTAAAGATGCAATGCTTTAGAAATCACTGATTTGGAAAGACCAACTTCTCTTGCTGTGGCTGAAAGGTTCATCTTTTTGGTCTTCATCTGAACAACCTGCTGTCTGAGGTTTACACTGTGTTTTAGAATATATGTATCGCATAAAACTATGCCTAAAAACTGCTCTCTTTTCCCTCAAAATTGAGATTTTTTCAAAGTTTATTTTGATCTAATTTCGATCTCTACTTTTTAAAATGCATGTTGCATTTAATTATAAATGAGTCATCCATGCATGTGTTTTGGAGACCAGGAAATGCGAACTTTAGAAAACAAGTTTCAAACTGATTCTTTTGTAAACATAACATTATAACAATTTAGCAATAAACAGGGAAATGCAATACATTTATGCATGATGTTCAGTCTACACGCATATGTGACCACTTGACAGCCAAATCAGCAGTGACAAACTAGCAGACCATATGTGCACAGGCGTGTTTGTTTCTTTACAAAGTGATTTCGCACTGGCCTTGTGAATATAATACAGCTTATTTTATCATTTTTGTGGTTATGTTGTGAACAGGCAAAATTTTGACAACATTTTCATCTGTTCATACAACTTTAAAAAATGCATAGATATATAGCTATTTTCTTTTCATATCTGTGTTTCCATCCACCTATTTTTATGTGCATTTTGGATAAGCACATAAAAAAACAGTTGATGGAAACAGCAAGATGTGCATAAAAAAACATATGCACGTAACTAAGTAGGATAAACTTTTTATTCAATAAGAAAAGATGTGCATAAAGTACGATTGAAACACTTTTACCGAACAAATTCTTGTATGCACATTAAAAAAGTCATGTGATTTTTCTTATAAGAGATCATGTGATGATAAAAATGTGTGTGAATGGACAAACCAGCAGGCTGAGCACATTGTAAAACATCTGAAATGTTGTTTTGGTCATTCTGAAACGCCCTAACCATTTCAGTATTAGTGTTATTTTATTATTAATTACCTCCAGAACTGTCAAGAGCATCTGTGCTCTGTGTCTGACATCTTCAAATGCCATCACGCATTCATTGCGTATCAGCAACGTCTTCTGAGGCGCAAGTAATTTGTTAAATAAAGAAAAGATTGACGCAGCTTCTCCTACCGCAGCAAATTCAGTTTTTACTGTTGATATTTGGCGCCAGTTAATCAGGAAGTGATGATTTTGTCCTCTTAGACTAGGATGAAAACACTGCTTTAGTTATATGTCTTTTATGCATTATTCCAAATTTGCGGATAAATTTAATTTGCAGTTTTGGATGGAAACATAGCTACTGCTAAAACAAGATTTTTTTTTCACTTTCCTACAAACACCGTTATTTATATTATAGTATATTATAATTAAAAAAATCTAAATTAACATAGACTTGTAATGACATCGATAGATTTCTGCTTTCTGGTGATGTAATGTGCTTCTTTTGGCCTTATTTCTTAGTCACCTTGTATAAAAGCATTTGCTAAATAATTAAATGTCAATGTAGCTGGACGGACCAATTTTATGATACGTCTTCCTCTATTTTTTGATTATGCTCAGTTTTGATTATTGTTTGATTATGAGCAGTGTGCGTCTCTTCAGAATTTCTTCTTTTGTGTTCAATGCTGCATGAAAAGAAACCTCAGCTGTCAGTGTGGAGTGAGATGTGGGTGAGGGAAAGCTGACAGATTTATATTTTTAGGGTGAGTTTTCTTTTTATGTTATGTAAGTATAGCTAGCTCAACTAGCCTGAAAGAGCTCACCGCTGTGGTGATAATTCCTGTTTCCATGGTAACTACGACTTTTTGATTGGTGGATCTTGCTCCAGGACTTTGGGTAGTGTAGTACTTCATCAGAAATTCTGCTATTAAAAATGAAGTTGAACTCACAGTGCGTGTGTAAAGCCATATACCATCATTTCACAAGCTCAAAGCTCAGAGAGTCTTCACAGGTTTATATGCTCTTCCCAGTAAATTACTAATAGGATTCTTCGACTTGCATATAATTCAAAATCCATATTTTAGAGAATGCTTTAGATTGGGTTGGATAAAATTATGGTTTATGTTTCTCATTTATGCACTTTTTTCAATAATATTTGGAGTGATATAATAAAGGATGCACTTCTGAGAAGTATTGAATGTTCATGTTGGCACTTTGATATGTAAAAGCCGTCAATGCAGAACATTATTTGTGAAGTGTGAAGCTGAAGATTCTCAGACACTGTCATATAATTGCAGCTCTTTTGCCTCCCTAGACACTGAGACTTTCCCTCAATCTATCCTTTCTCTCCTTCTTGCCATTTGCACTTGTCTGTTATGTCTTGACTGTAGTTTGTTCACACTGCTCTATTGATTAAATGAAACAGGAGTGAGGATTTTTACCACTGTTTTACCACATTTTTGGAAGAAAGGCAAAGGATGCATTTAATTCCCCTCACAGCAAGAAGGTCACTGTTTTGAGCCCCGGCTGGGTCAGTTGGCATTTCTGTGTGGAGTTTGCATGTTCTCCCTGTGTTGGCCTTTAGCTTAGCTTAGCATAAATTATAGTTTTGAATTAACAGAATTACACAGCACCTGAAAATAGACCCAAAACTTCCAACATGACCATGTATGAGGTGTGTGTTCTGCTCGTGCTGTGTAATATCATTGCACCTGCTGCAGCCATTGTACAGCAGCAAAGTTCCTTGATATTTACGCCAGAATGATAGTATAGTTCCCTGCATATCAGCCTAGAAAATAGCAACTTTTTATCTTTTGTTGGTCTTCATAGATAATATGCCTTTGGCCAATTTTGAGCAAGATGCTAATGGTCTAATCTGATTCAATGATTTATGCTATGCTAAGCTAAGCTAAAAGTGTTCCCTCCAGACCCGTAGATCATCTGAAGGGATTCAGAAAAGGTAAAACTGACCTATTTAACTCGCTATAGGGGAGTTGATAAATGAGCCTGTTTTTATAAAAAGTAGTTTTCCTTTAAATCCACCATATTAAATTGATTTCTGAAGGATTATGTGACACTGGAGACTAAAATGATGCTGAAAATTCAGCGTTGAATCACAGGAATAAA
Organism: Danio tinwini; assembly: GCA_903798205.1. NCBI lineage: Eukaryota > Metazoa > Chordata > Actinopteri > Cypriniformes > Danionidae > Danio > Danio tinwini. Next base: position 1,112,858 of record CAIGQZ010032939.1, read on the forward strand.
TGAAATAATAAAATAAGTGCTTAAATATGTGTGTAAAATACATTTCAATAAAATAGGTTTGTTTTAAATTGCAATAACATGCAATACTGTTTTTAAACCATCTATTTTCTGTTGAATGGGAACCTGTAAAGTCTCACTGTTTCACCAGTTTTCTGAATTTTACTGTCATAATGAACAGCTGTCATCGGCTCAGGAAGGATTTCAGCTGTTCTCTGCCACTCTGCTGAGCGTTCACACATTCAGTCATCCTTTTTTTTAACAATTTGAGATTTCCGGCAACATTAACAGCACAAACTGTCTACTGTGGTGGAGGAAGTTCAGCTGTACATGAGTAAGCAGCACCTGTCTATACAATTACACTGTTTTTCACATATGCACAGGCTCTTCCACTGCTGTCTAGGTTTACTCTTCCTTGCTTAAGGCACAAACCCACATGACAATTTTCCACTATATTTAAAAGTATTTGGTTAACAGCCTCTGACAAGCATGTCCAGTGGTCAGATTGATGTTATATTACCCTTGCATTTGTGTGGTTTTTGTGTATTACATTTGAGGAAAGCAGGATATTGTATAAATAAAGACTAGCTGAATTGTTTTTAACCTCAAAAAACATGATATGAAATAGGCTACAGTAAATGATACAAAATCAAAAATTATATTTAAGACAGAATATATCTTTTTAAACACTTAATAGTTTGCACACGTGTTTCTTTGATTGATGATCAAGATTTATAGCTCATGTATGATTTAATGACAAAAGGTTAATCACACTTGAAGGTTAAAACAAATTTTTATTCCGAGATCCAAACTGAGCAAAAATTCAATTAAATTCAATTCAATTAAATTCAATTCATTTTTATTTGTATAGCGCTTATACAATGTAGGTTGTGTCAAAGCAGCTTCACATAGAAGAATATAGTTTTTGAAACAGTGTCAGTTCAGTTTTCAGAGATTAAGTTCAGTTTAGTTGAGTTTAGCTCAGGTCAGTGTAAGTTAATATTCACTACTAAAGTCCAAACACTGATGAGCAAATCCATCGATGCGCAGCTCTACAGATCCCGAACCATGCGAGGAAAAAACTTCACCAATTGGCGAAAGTGAAGATTTAAAAAACCTTGAGAGAAACCTGGCTCAGTTGGGCAAGACCATTTCTCCTATGGCCAAATGTCTTGTGCAGAGCTGCAGTCTAGGCGCAGGAAGCTGGACCTCAGCGAAGACTCATCTGTCCTTGGAGCATCACAGGAATCAGTCTCATGCTCTCCACTCTTCCAAGACCACCACAGCAGCTGCTCAGGATATGGCCTGGTCCAGGATTATGAAAACCTTGGGATCATCTCGTCGCTGGTCTTGGATCGCATCAGTGGCGCTGCATAGTTTGAGGGTCTCAGGATGAGTACCCCCGGTGGAAATACAGAATAAGGAGAATAATTAGCGTAGCTGCTGTTCATAGTGTATATAAACAAGAAGCAAAATCCTGCGTGGGGCACATCATGCGTCATACCACTATGTAATGCACTGAGTGTATGCTTTGCTAAAAAGATAGGTCTTTAATCTAGTTTTGAACTGCGAGAGTGTGTCTGAGCCTTGGACATTATCAGGAAGGCTATTCCAGAGTTTAGGGGCCATAAATGAGAAGGCTCTACCTCCTTTACTCGATTTTGCTATTCTAGGTACTACTAGAAGCCCTGAGTTTTCAGATCGTAAAGAGCGGGTTGGGTTGTAGCAAGACAGGAGGTTGGTTAGATAAACAGGAGCTAGATTATTCAAGGCTTTATAGGTAGAAGCAACATTTTATAATCAATACGAAACTTAACAGGCAGCCTTAAGGAGGATAAAATTGGGGTGATATGATCATATTTTCTAGACCTTGTAAGAACTCTAGCAGCTGCATTTTTCACTAGCTGAAGTTTGTTAATAGAAGATGCTGGGCAACCAGCGAACAGAGCATTACAGTAGTCCAGCCTGGAAGTCATGAAAGCATGAACTAGTTTTTCTGCATCTGATATGGATAGCATACTTCTCAATTTAGCTGTTTCTCACATGGAAGAAGGCAGTTTTTGTGACATGGGATATATGATTTTCAAGAGTTAAATTGCTGTCTAATATGACACCCAGATCTTGTAAAGTAGAGCTAATGCTAACTTTGTATCCCTTTAATTGCAGGTCAAGTTGTGAGAACTGCTGTGTACATGATTTGTACACAGCAGCATGATGCATAGCAGTGAAAGCTGATCCTGTGTTTTCTAATAATGTCCCCCAGAGGAAGCATGTATATTGTAAACAGCAAAGGACCTATAATTGATCCTTGGGGGCCTTACTTGTGAAAGCTGTCCATTAATATTCACAAACTGGTAAAGATCAGTTAAGTATGACCTAAACTATTGAAGAGTCTGTCCTTGGACACCTGTATATAAGTGGTCTATGAGAATATTGTGGTCAATGGTACTTTATGTAAAAAATATGTACTTTACGGTAGGGCTAGGCAATATTGCAAAAAAATTATCACGATATCATGTTTCATATCATTCGATATAGATAATTTAATATTTATTAACATTACATTTAGGAATATTATTATTTATTTAATTTTTTACCACTTTATTTAAATTTACTAACATTACTAAGGCAAATAGTTTTAATAGTCAAAAGCAAAAATATTCAAACTAAATATCTCATCTTTTTCTAATAAAATAAACATAAGTTTTTAAGATACTTTTAAACTTGATAAAAAAAGATGTTAAAAAGTGTGTGCAATGGTAAAGAGTAAATACTGAACAATCAAAGCAAACTTTAAAGTGTGAATAATAATGACACATTAAACCTCTAACTCTGTAAACAAAAGAAATTATGAACCATTAGGAACCAACCATTATTATTATTCAAATACAATTACAAACATTACAAATTGTTGAATGAACTACAAGTCATTAAAGAATGACTTTATTACCCGCTATGCTAAACAATCTTTCAGATGGGATGCTAGTGGTTGGGACGCACAAGGAAAGAAACCAAAAAGCCACTTTGGCGACATCCTTAAATCCTTTTTTATTTACAATCTCCTCACTGCTGCTACACGGCACTCATTTTCACATGTGTTGTTATTCTGACCTGAAGTGACAAGCGTGTGCGCGTGAATTCCTTGACCATTTACATTCGACTTTGCGTTTGCGCTACCCTGGTGTCTCTCGTAACTAGTTGACTATCAAGTGTTTTCTCAGAGAATGACAAATGGACAAACCATTGATGCAAGTTTATGGAGAAAAGTAAAAAGCACTGCAGTGTTTGGGTGCGCTGTGTTCGTCTTAGGTAATTAGTCTGCCTTTATTACTGAAATGTGTATGTTTCATACAAAGTGTGAAGCAGATTGATTAGTTCTAGTAACATGAATTGTGGTGCACTCGCAGCATTCTGAAAAGTTGAGATGTTTTCAACTTGGTGCGGCTGAAAAATGCGTGTTGCTTGCACAACATGTGTGCACCTCCATTGGAAATGACAAACTTACACCCGAAGCTTATTGGCATTGCTTCCAAGGTGCTCGCTCAGCAGCCACAAAACTATAGTGCTTCATACCGAAACTACATACCAAATCTTTTTTTATCGATATTGACAATGGTGTATGGTCAATAAATATCGATACCCATTGAGTTTTTAATTGAGCAGTTTATTTATATTTTGTTTTAAATTTTCACATATTTTATTTACTTTTTAATTCAGCAGTTGCAGATTTTTATATGACTAAAGATATGAAATTCCTTTTGACTTTAGGTCATGCAGAAGTGATATATAAAGTGAGGGAAAAAAAGGGCAGGGTCAAGATGAAATCCAGACACAAGCGGTCAAAAAAGACTCTTAAACACATTAACAGGGCCTAATAATGTCTTTAAATAGATAGAATAAATAGAATATTCACAGTGCTAAAACATTATGTATAGAAAACCAAGTAAACCCTAATTTGATTTAGTGCAGTATGTGTTCATAATAAAATATCACTGCGCTCCACAATATGCTAGGTTGTTTCAACCCAAATTTGGACAAATCCAACCTTTGAAGTTTAAAGATTTAAATGATAAAACAATTACCCAGTGGTTGGGTTTTTCCATATATACAGTATTTACCAAATTAGGGGGGATACGTCCAAAAATTTTTGGAAAAACTTTCATTTTGGAAAGTTCCATTTACTTTATTACAATTTGTTAAAAGCTACCTAGACAACTATCATCTGAAGGTGCACTTTATTTATTTTTTAAGCAAATGTTGGGGAAAATGTGGGGAGAAAATCCAACCCAATTTTTTTTTATTATATTTAAAGTACAATTTTTAATCCAACTGCTGGATATGCCCATATTTGACCCAACATTGGAATAAATCAACCCAGTATTTTTGAGAGAGTGCATATTTTTTCAATTGAGGCCTTTTAATCTGCTAATAAAGTACAAACTGATAATCAGATGACAGACATAACTTCATATAACTGTTTTTTTTTTTTTTTTTTTTTAGATTTTTGTCAAAATCCATTCAATATGTGTTCATAACATGTCTATAATATTTAAATCACACTTCTGTACAGCATTGGGTCAGTATTGATGTTTCTTATTATTTTGTTCTACCTTCTTCATGTGTCACTGCATTAGTGTTTAGTTTAGCTGTATTGAGTAGGATCCAGTTGAGAGGAAGGTCACGTTTCTATGTGGTCATGATTTCAGAGTCAGACAAAACTCCACATTCCTGGACTCTTCTTCAGCAGGAATGTTTGCTCTCTGTCTTTCCTCTCTCCCTCTGCTTGGCAATCACTCCGGCCCTCGGTCTGCCATAAACAACAGCAACACTGTTCAGATGTGCTTGGGGGAAAAGACTATTTTCCCAGTCACCAAGTGATCTGTAACCACAGTTTTAACCACAATTATGCAGTGTTGGGGAGGTTACTTTAGAAATGTAATATATTACAGGTTACAAATTACCCTATTCAAAATGTAATAAGTAGTGTACATTTTCAATTGCTTTATAAAAGTAAAGTAACTGATTACATCTGATTACTTTTTGATTACTTTTACGTTTCTAATGGATATTTTCAACTAAATCATTTTCAACCATTTATACCAAGCAGGTGTGACCTTACAATAGCACTCTGTTTACTGTTAGAATTTCAAAATCTTTCTGCACTTGAATTAATTATATTAATTTAGTACAACCACCACAAAACCAGACCTTATAAAAAAATTTTTTTTACTGTTGTTACAAAATCAAAATTTTAGTTAGTTGTGCAGGGTGATTTTTTTTGTGGCATTTGCATAAAAAATACATCTAAGCTATTTTTTCATTTTTTATTTTTAAATGGAAGCAACTTAAATCCAAGTCAATCCTATCTTAATGATAAAAAAAACTGTCAATGAAACATGAGGCATAATTGTTCCGTTTAATTTTTTACTGTAAATAATATGCTGTACTACACAGAAACAAATTATAGTATATAACAGCAGAAAACAAAAATCTAATAAAACCAGGGGTTACACATTAAAAATACTATAGTAATTTATAGTAAAGAGAAATATTTAGGAATAAGCATTATATTCTATATATATTTACAATTCTTCATTGATAAATTACACTACATAATGTAGTATCATTAGTAACTATCATGAACTAATAGTAATTACCATAGTATATATATAGACCTTCTCTCCCTTAGTCATCTTTCCATTAAGCAAATTTCTCGTGTTAGCCTTGGTTGGTGACATCAACGACCAAAGCGAGAGTTGGCAGTAACGCACCAAAAAGTTTGTTGTCGACCATCGAAAAACAGGTAGAAGAAGAAATCGTCATTCTCACCATTATATGGCTTTACACCGGCCTCACAGCTCTGTAAATGCCGGAGCCGTCACTTATTGATCCGCGATCGGTAAATGTAGCTTGTGTGGATGCTACTTTGCTACTTGACTAAGAAAAAAGCTTTGCTACCGAAAAGCTATTTAATTTAGAAAGTAGCAATGCTACCGCCACACTACTGAGAAATGTAGTTGGCCTTATAAATGGCCTTAGGAGAAGGCATCGTGCATATAAAAAACAGACAAAGCAACAGATTAATATTATTCAACATATCCCAGAATTTTAAGGACATTTTTTTTGATGTAACCCCATTTGTAATCTTTAACATTTTCATAAGTAACTGTAATTTAGTTACATATTTTTTCTCATTAACTGTAACAAATCACAGTTACATTTATTTTGTAATTAAATTACATAACGACGTTACATGTAACTAGTTACTCCCCAACACTGCAATTCTGACACTTAAGGCTCGTTGCATTAAAACCAAAGAAAAAAAATTGTTAAAATAAGTTTAGAATACACTTTTAATACTAAAATCGTCACTTTGAAATTATAAGGTTCTATCTGCGTTCTGAATGATTTTGAGATATTGAGCTTCAAAGTTTTTGCATTCCATATAGCAAACAGTATGTGTGTAACATTTTTTTTCATAAAAAGTCTTAAAATGTAAACAACTATCCCATAATAAAAAACATCCCATAATGTAAATAAGTTGTCATTTAATAAGAATATGTCAATAACTTAATTTTGACGAAAATGTCAGATAGAACCTTATAATTCTAAGGTGACGAAATGTTAACATAGTACTTTTGTACATAGTACATTGTACTTAAACATAAGCCAGAATCAAAACAATGGAGCCGCCATGTTTTTAAATACACAGCCAAGACAACTATATGCATTATAATAACGAGTAATGGATCACCCGGGCTTAAAACAAACCTTGTCGTTGTCTTGATGAACAGCCACAAAGACAAGAATTTGCCGTGTCCTGTTGTTTACGAGGTCGTCTAAAAGTTTAAAAATGCGAGCGGTTTTCGCTTTCTTGCGATCGCGTCTAGATTTGATACAACAAACTTCTCGAGCTGATGACAATAACGTGTGTGATTAATGAAGCGTCTTCGACATCTGATCCGTTTAGAAAGAAAAGGACAAACGCGAGAGTGGCAGGATACAGGTTAATATCCACTGCTGTATAGATATCTGTTACGTTAATGTACAAAATAAACCTGATTTAACGTCCACAAACCAGGATTGAAGCGTCTTCTTTTATAATTGTTCTGACATGCGGCTGTGGTGATGAAGTAAAGCTGAAGTAATTCGCTGTAATTCATTAAACACATGCACAGTTTTAAAACATTTTTAACTTGTAAAACTCACTCTTGATCACATTTGATGATGATTGATGATCCTAGCAAACTGAACAGATCTTTTATTTACGGTTGATTTGCGCACGTCCTGTCTTGTTGATATGATTATACATGTTACTACGGAGACATGTTAATACACGTCTGTCAATCAATTCGGTGGGCGGGTGGACCGCACTCCTACGTCAAGTTGCGGTCGGTCTCAAAACCGCTCCAATTGGTCCACCGTTTTTATGTTGTTAAATTGAAAAAAAGGACTGGGTGTGTTTATTTCACCCCAATATGACGGTAAATACACTATACCTACACACATGTCTGTCCAAACAGCTTGAAAAGTTGATTTTTCACCATAGATGCCCTTTAACAAAAAAATCTCCAGAATTGTGTTGTTTTAGCTCATTTTAAATAAGTAGATTGAATAAGCAATTTCAGAGTATGTTGTTGTTGTTTTTAATTATGCATTGCAGTGGATTGTACTTTCTTTTCTTTTTTATGGTTGATTAGGAAGATTTTTTCAGATATATACTTTTTTATTTTATTGGCTTAAGATCCATGTATGCACCACAGTTTTTCATTTTTTATAACCAAATTATATAGAGTTAGCTCCTACAGTTACATTAACCAGCACCATGGAAATTTCCTATTTATAGCAACCAAAGCACCAACTGTTATTAAACAGCTTGAAGTAATAATAGGATGAATAACAGCATGAAAAGTTTGAGACGGTCTGACATGTCTGCGATGAAATTTCGGAGGTCATAGTTCATCTGCAGGCGTTTCGTCCCCCATCTCTCATTTACTCTCTCCTACAGTAAATTTCCTAGCGCTTTACGAGCCCTCCTGCTCGGTTGTCATGGAAACATATCTGCTTTTTGATTTGATTTCGCTAAAGTGCGCTACAACGTTCATTTGTTTAAATGTCAGCATGGCTTCCCTGTAGAGAAGGAGATTCATTTATGCATGAGTCTTGGTTTTGTTCTTCCTCCATTAATGTAACTCTGCTACCGCTGGGCAGCAATTGTATCTACCTCTATTTTCAAGACAAAACTCTCTCAAATGAATATCCCATAAACTTTTAATATGCCAGTGATGAGTTAGAAAGTTCTACAATGACCTTTAATGGAACCTATTTTGCACAGTTCACTTTTATAAGCTGTTTGATGTGTCTAAACAACTAGGTGTATTGATAATAATCAACCCTTCCTTTGTAATCAGCATTAGTCTGTCAATTCTGTTTACTTGTAGCAGCTAGAGATTCACAGTTAACCTTAACATCAACAATAACGTTAATTAATGAAGGAACTTTATAGACTTCCAACATCAAATGCCACTGTGGATATTGTGGTAGAATTAATTTTTTGAAAGAAATGTGCTGAGGAATGTCAGTAATAAATTATATATTTGCACTAAATCTATTATGTGTCGGGACTGATTCATCAACGAGAATAAATTTGAAGATTTGCAAAAAACTAATATCAATGCTTTGTGCTCTAACTTTATATTCAGTATATTCATTCATATTTTGCAAACTGTTTCAAAATTTCCTTTCTGAATGTGCTTGTTAGCATAATGTGGCTATATTTATCAATGTCTTTGACTATATTCACAGAGACCAGAAATTTGTTATTGTGAAAAGGCTTACCTCAAGTGCAGTTTATAAACACACATTATTATGCATTGTATAGTCAGGTGACTGACATTTCAGAATCATACTCATAATGTAAAGGTCTTTGCGCACTGAAGTCTGAAATTTTCATATTTATTTTTACATATTCAAATATGGAAAATTTGTCACGCACACAAACCCTGTGCACAGAGTGTGATGCGTATTAATTAATTGTTAAATAATCATTAAATAATTAAATAAATGTTCAGCAAGCACTTGCAACATTAAGCATGTTTCTCAATATGCGTTCTTCAGCGATCTTGCGTCCTCGTGTTCTTGTGTAACGTCAGCATCAACTGCCAAAGTTCAGTTTCAAAACTCAAGACCGCAACGTAGGACACGTGAAACTTCCCGAATGTGTTCTTGATATCGAGGACGCATGGATGAGGACTTCAGCATCGAACTCGCTCTAAAAGTCCCAGAAGTCATTGTGACTGGAGGTGGGAAGCGCAACGTTTTAAATAAACTTATTATTAAAGTTCAGAGATATAACTTATTTATCTCAGGAGTTTCCCTAAATGAAACTGTAAATATAAACATTACCACGAAAATCTTAATAAAGGAATAAAAACATACAGGGGGTTTGTTTGCTAAAATTCGTATTAAAATTAGTTTTATTTATATTATGCAACGTATATTTGTAAGACCTTTATGCAAAGTATATATTTTGAAAAGGGGAAAAACAATAAATCGTTGTATGAATGCTGTAATGCTTAAACAATTTTCCATTAAAAACGCGTGAAGGTCATGTGACCATCAGGAAGGACGCAGCATCTCATTTCTTAGAGGATGTGTTCTCTGTTCTCGCGGTCTCCCGAGTTCTTTCGTCTGAGGACACCTAGCAAGAGCGGTCTTTACAAGAACGCAAGTCTGTTCTCTGCGTTCTTGGAATTGGGAAACAGCCTTAGTCTTTGTATGCCATTTCTTTGCTTATTATAGGGGAATTACCAACCTACGCCACACAAGTCACACGGGTTCAATGGCGCATACCGGTTGTAAAAGAAACTGGATGCAATAGCAAACATGTCGTGTTGCGCAATAATTGCCAAATTCAGCCAAATTTGATTTTACCATACACCACACGGTTTTTAATGCCAACCACAGACGTCTTTGGCTAATAAGAGCTGAATGGAGTGAGGACCTAATTAAAAATGCTTAACTCTGCAGTTCTCATTTCATATTAGGTAAGTTTATGATATGCTGAATCATACATGTTACTCGTTTTTGATTGCAGCAATGATTTCAGCAAAAACTGTTAAATATGGTTAATTAAACTGCGGACACTGAATGCTTAGAATGAAATGTAAAAATGTAAGTTCACATACCCTGCCGTACGGGTGCAGTTGTTTTGCTTGTTGATGATTACCCAAGCCTTGTACAGCTTGTCTTCTTTCCTTATCTGGCTAGGCAGAACCTCAGTTTTTAGCACTACAAAGTTTTGAATCTGGTAATCATGGAACATTATTTCTTGCACATGAACACACAGAACAAAATTGTAGGTATCCAAAGACTTGTAGGTCTTTAACTTCTCTCTTGTAAAATCACTTGGAGATTCAATGAGATAGTTGTATATTTCGGTCTGGATGCTTGACCATATTTCATCCAATATCCATTGGGAGGATGCTATCGCAAATTCACCTGTCAGACGAACACCGCTTACTTTAACGTAAATTTTGCTGAATAACTGTGCTTATCACTGGGTGACAAGCTGCTATAATATGCTGAAAGCATTATGTAAATAATATATATAATATGTAATCAATATAACTTATCTTTAATACAACAACAAACTCTGTACCGCATCGGTTGTAGTTCTCTCACTGTAAATGCTAGCGCTCCTGTTTTTTTTCTGCAACTTTGCTGTGGGCGCATCCTGAATGTTTACAAACCAGTAAATCATCTATAACAGGGGTATCCAAACTCAGTCATGGAGGGCCGGTGTCCTGCAAAGTTTAGTTCCAGCCCCAATCAGACACACCTGGGCTAGCCAATCAAGCTGTTACTAGGCTTTCTAGAAACATCTTTGCACGTGTGTTGAGGCAAGTTGGAACTAAAATCTGCAGGACACCGGCCCTCCAGGACCGAGTTTGGACACGGCTGGTCTATAGGGCCTTGTGTTGCGAGAACAAGTGGACTGATGAAAGTTTAGGAGGCAATGTGTCAATACGATTAGGGTTAACGAGAGATCAAATTTATTTTTTTACGTAAAAAAAAATGACAATTTTCAGATTCAGTGTGCAATAACCATGATGTTTACTTGCAAAGGCAGCACAGCAGAACAGAACAGTATATGATGAGTTAATAGATGAGTTGAATCAACTTTACTTCAAAATAACTACATACTTTGATCCACTAACCATTCAGAAATATCCTGGTTCAGTCTAGAAGTTGTAACCTCTTCTTCTCGATCACAATCCAGTCAAACATGTTAGGCTTCAATCCACTCCTTGTCATTTTGGCAGCAAAAGATTTAACTTGTTTTGTGGTTTCTTGTGTCAGGCTGCATTTAGTGCGTTTTAGAATGAAAACAATCCTCATCCAGGCTGTAAATTTTACTGCTTTTCAATCTTCGTCGACAGCCGAAAACACATTATATGTGACCATTCACGCTCACTGGGCATGCGGATATTTTGCCAGCATCTTTGAAGTCTACCGCTTGTGTAGTGGTCATATGAAAGGAGATTGATGAATAAGGGAACAATACACAATACTCCAAAATAGTCTGAGCCTCTGTTTTCAAAATTTTCCATTTCTGCCCTTCTATACTGAAATGAAACACCAGCGTTTCAAATTAAAAGGAGACTTTAACATTTTCAAAATGCTTATTTTTTCGCCGGTCAAAAATGCTGGAGTGATGTGGATCTAAGGCATATCTGCAACAAAACGTGCATTTTAACAAGAAAATGCACTACTGTAAACAGCTCCTCAGTAGCATTGAAAGGCTCCGCCCTCTTCTGGAAAGATGTGGCTTATTTGCATTTAAGGAGAAACACAAAAACACAAATAAAGGAAAACTTGAAAAGCTATATAAAATTATCTGTGGGGTATTCTGAATGAAACATCACAGACACATTGTGGGGACATCAGAGACTTCTAATATATCCTATAAAAGTGCATAAAATATTCCCTTTTAACCGAACAAACCATGAATTTAAATGACCACAAGACCTGTTTCAGAGCATGTCTCTCTAAAGCTGTTCAGAAGAATTCAGGTCTTTGGGTAGAACGTCTCCTCCTGGAAAGTTTGCTGACACTGAATGACTCATGCATGAGCTGTAAAAGGGGGAAGGGTCCGTCTGTGTGTGTGTGTTTGTGCATGTCAGTGTGTGAGTTAGCGAGGGTGGAACCAGTAATCACAGTTCATGGGAAAAGAAAGAACGGGCCAGATTTCAGATGTGACGACACCCTTCTTGAACACACAGACTGCAGTTGATTATACTTAGACGCTTGGGAGGCTTTGGAAAGCGGGAGGGGTATTTCAGGAAACTCCTAAATTGTTACTCCAGGCACAACTTGGCAGCACGTGATTGGCTAAATCCCTGTTCACATGACTATGGCTGTGCTGTGGAGACTGGGGTCCTGTAGCAGGGGGATATTAGAGGAACGCAAGGACAAAAGGTAGAGATAAGGGAAGGTTTATAGAAAATTATTTTTTACAAGTGAGACATATTAAGTGACCTGAAAGATAATGACGTACGCTTTCAGGAAAGAAAAAGACGTAAATTCTAACAGCATCTAATCTAATCAGAATTAAGAACCTCTGTCTATTTTTAACATGCTCTTGAACTTAATAGAGGACACATTTTTCCGTTATGGAGTGTTTAAGAAGCATGTGTCATGCTAAACTTTTTAGAAACATTTTCGTTACATTAAATTGTACTTAAATCTATTTAGTATTTAAAGGTATTTTGTAAACAGCCCATGATTGTGATGTAGCCACAAAAACTTGATATTAGGCCTCCATCTGCTGGTAGAAAAGAGTATCACGTTTGGTAAATTATGAAAATGTTATTTATTTATTTGTTATCCATTATCCATGATGTGGATAATGTTGAATAAACCATAAATTGCATAGCATAAAACACTATTAAACATTATATGCTCAATAAACAATGACTGAATTTAAGTAGACAGTAAAAACACTAATATTGTTTATTTTGACAATATTATTTGCCTATCAATGTTAAAAACAGTTCATATTTCTTTGAAAACTGAAAGGCTACATTTTTAGGATTGACATGTAGCTATTTAACATTTAACATGTAGTATTTTTTATAGTAATATTATTTAAAAAAAATTCACTTAATGTAGATTTCTTTTCATTATGTTGAAGGGGAGTTTGCAGGAGGCTAACACTTACAGTTTACAAAGTCTGACCAACATACGTAGAAGTTTTAGTTATAATTTAACTATCAAACTATTACAAAAATACAAATTACATATACTTTTTCAATATCAGACCTCCTGTGCTATTTGAGAGCTGATGTACCTTGTCGGACACACATTTGTTACAGCATGAGAGGTTGCTGATCCAGATCTGTAGTTGTCCTAGTTTTCAAGGAGAACCGCTAGTTGTCAGGGAAACTGTTGGCGGGAAGCTCTCTGGAGTGTTTCCACTTCGGCCATTTTTAGAGTAGGTTATCAATCTTCAGTCCCCAGAAACATGGTGTGAGAGAGCAAGAGCAAGCATACACATACATGCCTACCTTTGTGATAAATTTTTGGTCCTTTTTCTCGCAGTTTCTGTTTCGAGTTATTTTCAGTTTAGTGACTATAGGTTTCATAAGCTGCTTGAATAGAGATGTCAAACCAAAAACCATCCTCTACAAACATTCTTTTGTCAGAAGTGAACTTTACACATGGTAAATATAGAGATCCTTACCAACTTGTGTGTTTGTAGACGGTTAAATGTCAAATGGATAATAAAAAGTCGACCTTTAAAAATGTAAACTCTGCAGAGCGGTTGCAGCTCGCCCTCTGGTGGTGAGAGTTTGAAAGGGCGCAAAGATTGTTTTCACCCAGTACCCAATTAAAGCATTGCAGCAGTGCGTCTGTATTTTATTAATGTTGTTTATTTCTGTGTTTGTCAGCAGGAGGCTCAAAGCAAATCAAAGGTGTGTGCTAATGTGTTCTGTGGTGCTGGACGAGAGTGTGCCGTGAATGAGAAAGGAGAGCCCAGCTGTCTGTGCATTGAGGTAATGATTCTTTTCACAGCGATTCATATGCAGTGAGGTTCCTTGACATTTATGTTTTCTTTGGATGACTGGGTAGGTTTTTAAATAATTTATAAACATATATTATTTTAACACCTTATTAAAACTATCGCTGATAAAAAAAACTGAGCAACAGTAAAAAAAAATTATGATAATTGCTGACTTCTACATATATTAAAAGTTTTTTTTATTATCTGCTATTGTCAAATTTTTAATGGCTTTGGAAATGCTGAATGTCTGTGATAGAAAGGAAGTCCACATTAGTATACTTAAAGGGATAGTTCACCCCCTAAAAGAATACATTTATGTCATAATTTTTCTCATTCTTCACTTCTTTATTAAGTTGAACACAACGGGAAGATAAAATGAAGAATGGTGGAAAAAAAATCGTGGACTTCCAAAGTGGTTCCGACTATGGATGTTTTTAACTTATTTCAGAATATCTTGTTTTGTGTTCAACTTAAGAAGAAAAAAATAATGTTTAGAATCACTTCAGTGGAGCGTCACGGTGACGCAGTGGGTAGCACAATCGCCTCACAGTAAGAAGGTTGCTGGTTCAAGCCCTGGCTGGGTCAGTTGGCGTTTCTGTTTGGAGTTTGCATGTTCTTCTCGTGTTGGTGTGGGTTTCCTCCGGGTGCTCCGGTTTCCACCACAGTCTAAAGACATGTGGTATAGGTGAATTGAATAAACTAAATTGGCCGTAGTGTATGTGTGTAAATGCAAGAGTGCATTTGTGTTTCCCAGTGTTGGGTTGCGGCTGGAAGGACATCCGCTGCATAAAACATATGCTGGATAAGTTGGCGGTTTATTCCGCTGTGGCGACCCTTGATTAATAAAGGGACTAAGCCGAAAAGAAAATTAATGAATAAATCACTTCAGTGTGAGTAAATGCTGAGGACATAGAAATTTTGGGTGAACTATCCCTTTTAAAAAAGTTTTACATTAATAGGTTTTACGTTCAAACTTTGAACGACTACACTTAAAATACAACTGAAATGGTATTTAATGTAATTTAAAGATTTTATGTTATGAATTTAAATATATTTATGCATTAAAAAATTAGGAAAATATGAATGTAATATTGAATAGAAGACATTAAATATAAAAAGTAATTTACATGTATTTTTGTTTGTTAGTCAACATGTCAAAGAAAGTGTAATTTGAAGCTCAACAAGATAGAAACATAATTAAATATGTACATTTATAATTAATACATTATTACAAAATACACTTTTTAAAGGTGCTCCGAGTATATTTAAGTAAACTCTAAGCACACTTATTACACAGCTCTCTCTTCTGATTGGTCAATCATGACATTCAAAGGTATGTTATTCCCAGATAATTAATTGCAATTAAGCTAATATCACTGGCACATCCAGGGTGGTGATATCAATTATCTAGACCATTACTGAATATACAGTTGAAGTCAGAATTATTAGCCCCTCTTTGAATTTTTTCTTTTTAAAATATTTCCTAAATGTTCACAGTATGTCTGATAATATTTTTTCTTCTGTAGAAAGTCTTATCTGATTTATTTTGGCTAGAATAAAAGCCGTTTTAATTTTTTGTAAACACCATTTTAAGGTCGAAATTATTACCACCTGTAAGCTATATACTTTTTCGATAGTCTAGAACAAACTATCATTATACGATAACTTAACCTAATTAACCTAGTTAGACCTTTAAATGTCATTTTAAGCTGTATAGAAGTGTCTTGAAAAATATTTAGTAAAATATTGTTTAGTGTCATCATGGCAAAGATAAAATAAATCATTTATTAGAAATGAGTTATTAAAATTGTTATATTTAGAATTGTATTGAAAAAAATCTCTCCGTTTAACAGAAATTAGGAAAAAAAATAAACGTGGGTGGGGGGGATAATTCTTAAAATTCTAACTTCAACTGTATTTATGTATGCTTATCTGTCACTTAACTGTGCTTGACTGTTTGGTGTAATCTTGGGACTGAATATTAAGAATAATACAAAGTAGTATAGTGTAGTATAGTGTAGTAGTATAGTGTAATCTATCCATTTTCCATTCTTACAGATTTAATTTAATTACTGTAGATCTGTCTGGCTATTTATATAGTTGTTTGTATATAAATATATAATTAAGAGGCTTAAATTAGAGGATTTAAATCTACTTACAGTTAATAAATTGCATTTACTAAATCATTGTTGTATCATTACAGAATAGCAGACATCTAGTAGTTTTAGTTTCATTATGGTTTTTTACATTGTAAAAATGATCGGGAAATTAATAGTTTTTTTGTATTTTGGGAATCATTTGTATTTTCATTTTCATTTCCCCCCTTTTATTTGTGCTTTTGAATTGCATTATGGGACCTTGATCTTTCTTCTAACAACTTTTAAACTTGAAAAGTTGGAAAAAGTGACTTTTATTTAAAAAAATTATAGTTTAAAGTGATATATTGTCTGGGTTGGGGTTGTATATTACAGTATAAAAACCTTGTAATAAACTGCCTGTACATTTTCTGTTATTTTACAAGCTTATTTCCCTATATACAGTATTATTTCCCAGACTTATGCCCTACCTGTATATATCCCTTATTCATTCATTCATTTTCTTTTCGGCTTAGTCTTTATTAATCAGGGGTCGCCACAGCGTAATGAACTGCCAACTTACCCAGCATATGTTTTGCACAGCAGCCTCCCAAGCACTGGGAAACACGCATACATTCTTCACTTCACACACATACACTACGGCCAATTTAGCTTACCCAATTCACCTATAGCGCATGTCTTTGGACTGTGGGAGAAGCCAGATCACCCAGAGAAAACCCACACAGGGAGAAGCTGCAAATTCAGAAATGCGAACTGAACCAACTCGAACCAACAAGCTTCTTGCTGTGAGGAGATTGTGCTACTCACTGCACCACTGTGATCTTTACTAAAATGCCAATAAAAGTAAATTTCCTAAACTGTAGAGTTGAATTATCAACATCAAAATCCACATAGCAGAGATCAGGGTTCTATAATGCAAAATGAAAAACACCTTTGAATCAAAAATACAGGAACTGTTAATTAACAGATATATTTTACAGTGTACCATCAGGTTTGATGCTTTATAATTTGTATTTTTTGTGTGACAAGATTATAGTCTCATACACTTTTATACAATAACAGTACTGTGTGTGGAATAGGGGTCATGTGTGATGTATAGAATTTGCTGTGTCTACACAGCTCAGATGATTATACAATCCCACTATTGTGGTACCACCAGCTTGCTCTCCATTGTAGGGCCTCGCACACGTAATACACAATTATGTAGTGCGTTAACTTTAAATTAGCTCAAAGGAAAATAACAGAATTTAAAGCGGCTTCAAAAGAATCAACTCTCTTGAACTGAACAAACAAATCGTCCAGCGCTCGTTTGAACAGACTGGGCTGTTGACACAAAAACAAACATTGCTATTCGAAGTAAAGTAAAAACACTTTAATATTTAAGCAGGGTAACAAGATCTAGGTATAAGGCAATAGATTCATGAGTATACACAGGCCAATTTACTTTCCATACAAAAGAGACTATTGACTACAAACAAAACTAACACAAACACACATACACACACGCATTCATACTGGTTGCAGACAAGGAATAGATGGAAAGAAGAGTTTCAGAGAGATGTAAAACCTCAAGATGTAAAACCTAACCAAGCGAACCAAATAATCAATTCAACCTTTACTGTTTCTTAGACAGGGTTATCTATTATTTAACATGACTAGCAGATCATACACCAGTTCAGCAATTGATCTGGAGATTTACTTGCATTCCGTAGTGATGTGGGGAAGTTCCTCTGTGGAGCTGGATTCCCATGTGAGTTCACTGGTGGTTGGTTGGATGGTTGTTGTAGTGATGTAGCTGAGGCTGCTGATGAGGTGAAGTCCGGTAGTTCAAGTTGGGTAGAGCAAAACTATTGTCCTGTTGACTGGTTTTGCGACACAACTTAACTTAACTGGACTCTCGACGGAAAGAAAAGAAAGAAGAGTAAACGGAAGATGGGGAAGTTTGAGGCTGATCTTATCCCATTTTAATGTCCAAGTCCACCTAGACTGGACCTGGAGAAGAGTTGTCCTGGAAGTGGAGCATCTCCACTCCACAACAGCTGCTGCTGGTGCAACTCTGTTGGACTGGATGACTGTACTCTGCTGTACTCTGCCTGCTCTGCCCTACTCCGCTTAGAGAGTTTTGAGGTGATGGGTTTTTACCACCAATGTTTCCGGCCCCTAATAAAACTGGATCAATAAGGCATTGTCTGTGAATCTGCGTGACAGTCCCATCTTAGCAAATGCAGGTTGACTCACTTACATGAGGCAGGGTGCTTAGAAATATAGCATTAAGCATACATTTATAATATGAACATGATACATTTTCTATATCTATAATTAAACGAAAGTAAAGAAAGGGAAAAGGTTTCACTCATTCATCTCACATAACATACACATAATGGTACATTTGTGATGAATCAAAGCATAATGGTTTCCCATGATTAATGCATTCTTATCATATACAAGATTCAGGTGTCATACAAGAGCAATAACATGACATTTTATTAAAAGTTCGCTATCATCGTTTTGAGGATGATCTGATGAACTTTAATGTTTGGTGAGAGTTTATGAAATTCAGATAGGATATTTATTCTCTGTTTTGGACCAAAGTCAGTCAATCCTATGTCTTGCAATGGGGTTGAAAACCCCATTTCCTGAGGTCAAACACATGCTCTTTGTTAAGAAAAGTGTTCCCGTTGAGTTAACTTGAACTGGGGTGCTTTTCCCTAACAATGACGTAACTTACGGCTGAACTATCATAGTACGATGCATCTTTTGGGAAAAGAATGATGTAGTGACGAGTGTTTCCCAAAACTCGTAGTTTCTCTGTAGCAGATCCATCACTTGAACCACGTTAGTTATAGTGTAAAATGCCCATAATGATGCTCTAAACGGGGTGGAGTAACTTCTTTAGAGAACAACCCCATCATTTATTTGTGCAAATTATATAGTTTTGGTAAAAACATGCACTAGTTTTCCATATTAATTGAAACATATGTAAATGGCACATATAGGGCCTATGTTTGCTTTACTAATATTATTAAGAATTTGAACATTACACATTCTATTCTAAAACATAAAATCACTTGCAAAAGCTAACACTATTCTAATATCATATATAAATCATATAAATAAATAAATAATGAAGCTATTTATTATAAATATATTAATTTAATAATAATATTAATAATATTAATGATGATGATGATTATTATTATTATTAAGTAGGATATTGTTTATTTATTTTTAATTTTTTTTAAGTCTACTACAATTTGACACATGCAAACCACAGCAGAAAGTTCTAACCAACAGGCCCATGTCATACAGTACAGATACCTAATAAATAACCCACTATAAATTAAAAGTATTAACGTATGCTATGTTTTTAATTTTCACAAGCTTTGGAGACGTAACATAAATTCCACTTTTAAATAATAGCTCACTTAGCTTTCGCCATGAGGCTGTTACCAAAATGATATCAATGTTTTCAAAGTGCACTGCGAAGGGAGCACAATTGTAAACATGAAGAACGCTAAAACTGAACTTTAAAAATACTTTGAAAGCAAATTACACCTAAGAGAGATGACCTTAATGCTTTTTTATTTTTAATAATTCCAACTTTGACTGTTAAAATGTTCTAAATGAATAGGGCATAGGGGGGATAAGTCAGAATAGAACACAGCCAGGAACTAACTATAGCTCCAGAGGTGTAGTTTCAAGTGCTCAAGTTTGCGACACAGTTTGCGAATGTTCGTTGGAACAATGGATTTGGGAAACAACAAATCAACTAACTATGTTTGTAACGACGGAACTTGCGACCTTAGTTGGCTAACGATGGTTTTGGGAAACTCACCCTAGGATAGTGGGTCCGATGACGCTTAACTGATAATGAACCAGTCATGAGGCCCATAGCCTCAAGGCTTCCGCTTCCTGCTCTGTACTGCAACAAATGTGGCCCGACCTTCTGATTTTGGTCATAGAACAAAATGGCTCTCGATCAAGGTGATTCTGATCACAGGTGTCGACTCAGTTATCGGTGTCTGCATCGTTAAGTCCCCACACCATACTTATATTTTATTACAGGCTTAGTGTCAGCTTTAAAGCAGAGCAAAATTAAATCACAGTGTCATAGAGCATTTAAACACCAGCCTTTGTTTATTGCATATGTTTCATTGTTGCTTGTAAAGTACACTGTTAAAAAAATCTGTAAAATTTATGGAAAAATACCGGCAGATGTGGTTGCCAGGATTTTTCCGTAAAAAATACGGAAGTATATAGAACTGTTTAAATTTATGGATAATAACCATATTTTATGAAC
The DNA here is from genome assembly GCA_903798205.1 of Danio tinwini. Taxonomy (NCBI): domain Eukaryota; kingdom Metazoa; phylum Chordata; class Actinopteri; order Cypriniformes; family Danionidae; genus Danio; species Danio tinwini. The sequence continues at coordinate 1,133,316 of CAIGQZ010032939.1, forward strand.
TTATACAATGTTTAGTTCACAAAAACATAGCTTAGTGCATAAAAACATAAAGTCATTCAATGCACTAATGTGTTCATGTATGTTTACAATTAACAAACAGATTTTCACTGCATAAGTAACTACACAGTTACCTTTAAACAAAAGAAGAGGCAGCATAACATCTGATACTCTTAGTTCATCTTGGACTTGCACCCAAATGCTTCTATCCTCCACAATGGTGACACAAAAACAATTTTACAGTATGTTGCTGTTTTTTTCTTGAGTTACTGTAAAATACCGGCAGCTGTGGTTGCCAGTAATCTACTGTTTTTAACATTTTACGGTCGTAAATGCAATCTACAGAATATTACCGTTAAAAATACATTCCACAGTCTGTATTTTTTAGCGAACACATTTAACCCCTTAAATCCCAGAGCAAAATCCTCACTAGTGTCCTCACTACAGAGGGTTGAACACTCGGACAGTGATGAAGTTAATGAGATAATTAAGTGTCTAATTAAAGGAGGATTGAGAATTTTTGATGAACAACTGTTAACAAGCAGAATCACTGAAGAAAATAAAACACAAAAAAACACAGCCAAAACCAAAGATGAAATCAACTGAGAATAAAACTCTAAATAAAATAATAATTAATAAAAAATAAAACAAAGTACACAATAAAAATGTCATTTCTCAAGATCTCAGCAGAGATCATTAAACAACTCCACAAACATCAGGAGCTTCACTTATTATTGACCTTTGACTTTATTTCTGTCACATGAACAAAAACTCTTAATGAAATTTCTGTTGCTCATTTGAAGTCACCATGATGGAGGACAGAGTCTGCTTTAGTTGGGCTCTTCAACTATTTGTTCTGACACTACATTTTATATTGGCTGCTATAAATAATTGTGTTAATCACACTATTTGTATAGCATGAAAAGCTAAAAACAATGATAAGTCTAATAAAATGACCTTGACAAAAGCACCCTCACCTGCTTGTGCACTCATTGAATATCTTGTTAGTTATAAGTAAGAAATGAATACCACATGGAAATGAAACCACTTGACCTACAGCAGCCAATGACTGTTTACCAGACCTAAATACACCATTCACAATGAGAATGTTTGATCTATGGCAAACTTAAAAACACAGAGACATCAACAATTAGTCTTTGAATCTCAATAATGGTGACAAAAAAAAATTTAAAATCAACCCAGAACAATAAAAACAATCTACTGAAATATCACACTTGAAGAACAAGATAAAATAAAGGAAAAGAAAGAGATTGTAAGAACTTTAAGCTGCATAATATATTCATGCTGCAATGCATGTTGGGATTTGTGTACTATGCTGGCACCCAGCATGCATTGCAGCATGAATGAATTAAGCAGCTTTTTTTTTTTAGAAACCATGGTTGAGGTTCATATCCACATTATTGATGTCTGTGTGTCATAATGTGCAGCGGGAAATCTTAAGGTTTTGTGCATGAAATTAATTAAATTTCAATTTATTATTAAATCCTCAATTGTTTCATGGGAAACTGTAATATGTATACAAAACAATTTCAATTAAAACTATTTTCTATGGCTTAACTTATAAAATACTAGAAATTAATGTAATGATCTGTATGATCAAGTACATAGTATAGTTTCTCATTGCCTTTTTTGCTATAACTGATGAGTTTTAGAAACACAGTTATAACAGCCAGAGAAACATTAAGATAGAAGAGTAAAGGTTCAAGAGCCCAACTAAAGCAGCCTCTGATCTCCATGATGGTGAGGTCAAATCCAATTTTTCAATTAAAGATATAAACCTCTGTTATTATTAAATATTCTTGCAGATATGAGAGAAATGAAGTCAAACTGTAATAAGTGAAGCTGCCAATGCTGTTATTTAATGGAGTTGTTTAATCCTCTGTTTTAATTCATTTGGTTTGGTGTGAGGCTGTAGTTTTATTTCTTGTTCTTTCCTTTAGTGATTGGGCTTGTTTAACAGCAGGTGTCCATCAGTGTCTGAATTCACTCATTTGTTGTCATTCACTTTGTCTAGTGAACTAAACTAATTGACTAATTTAGGGACTAGTGAATGAGAGTGTGGTGAGATTTCAGACACTCTGATTAGTTTCTCGAAAACAAAGGTTAGATCTGTTAGTTATTTTACGTGTTTTGTACAGAAATGAGCCGTTAATCATTTACAGGTTTTCACTGTAGATTATACAGACTTTTACTGGTAAAATCATGGACATTTTTTACAGTGTACAGATTGTGATGTGGTAGTGGTGGTGTTTTTGATTGTTGTGTTCTCCTGCAGCAATGCAAGACTCATAAGCGCTCAGTGTGTGGCAGTAATGGAAAGACATACCGGAACCACTGCGAACTGCACCGAGACGCCTGCCTTACTGGACTGAAGATCCAAGTGGCTCATGATGGACACTGCAAAGGTGAACATACAAAAGACCATAAATCCGTTACAGCTATGATTAGGCATGATATAGAATAAAAATTAAATTTGCTGCTAATATTATGTTCTATAATAAAACTGGGTGCGCAGGCTGACAGGTCCTATGCAATCTGCTTCCAACCACAACTGGAAGTGAGGTGCAGGTGATTGGTTGCTGTCACCACAGCTCCTCAAAATTTACTGTACATGCCTTTCAGATGCTTTTTTCCACTCTAGCTCCACCTGAATATAGAATTATGTAATTCAGTTATCAAAATAGTCATTAGATAATGAAAATCAGGACACACCTATAGCTGAGTAATACAAGTTCATTACTTTGAAATGACATACTGTAAGCTTCAAACATTACTTTGCTCATTCCACTTCTGGTGAAAAACAGGCCAAAGAACAGACTATAACTATACAAAGAACAGGATCATGAATATGCATGCCCCAAGCTGTGTTTGATTAGCCACAACAGAGATTACAACAATACGTTTTCCCCTTATTTTATTAAGCTTGTATTAGAATCATTTGGGACTGTTAATTTGAAAACAGGACAAATGGGAAATTAGACTGTAATCAAAAGAGTTTTAAGGTCTATTTAACTATATCTTTAGTTAGTTTAACATGTATATTTTGAATTGTGCAATATACTTTTCAAATGAGGCAAAAGACTCATTTACATTTGTAATGGAATATGCTACACTGCTGAACTGATGTTTAATGCAAGTTTTCATCTTGTTATGTCTCTTAGATCTTACAAATACAACTCTACTAAATACATCCAAACATGGTCAAAACAAGCTTTTTATTCTAGGGGTATTTTCTGTAATTTCTGGGAATTTTTTTCTTTGTTGCCTAAGTTTCAGAGAACAATTTAACACTTTCTATGTTAAATTAAACTATTATTCTGTGCACTGCATGGCACCTTTAAATATAACAGAAATAACAGATTCTCAAATAAAAACTTAACAAAAATCTGACTTTTTTCTATTTATTATACAATTATAAAACAATACAATAGAAATATGCAATATTTTACATGCATTTAAAATTTTTGAGTCGTTTTTCAGTTTTAAATATGACAATTTTTATTAATCTACTCCAAATGTATGTGACCAGGCACTTTATAGAAAGGTAAAATATCTGTAAAAAACAAAACAAAAATCTAAATATGCCGCAGATCTGTAGTGGTGGTTTGTACGATTTGTCAAATTAATTCTGGAAGAGAAAAAACCTGAAAATGCTTACACATGATATTAAACTGATTTGAACCAGTAAATCATTAACTGGAGACTCGCACTGACCAGATCATTTGAAGTCAGTGAGTTGCTGACTAGACAACAGATGAAATCCCATCAATCCAATACACAAAGACGTTTTCACTGGATTTGCAAACTGATTTAACAGGTTAACTGTTAAGAATCAGCTTGTCCACAAAGCAAACATCGCTTTCATGTCAGTTTCTCCAGTTTAAAAGAATATTCTGCCCTGCTACATTTATTATTGTAGTGGATTAAAAAGTACATTATAAAAACAAGTACAAAGAAAAATGTTTTACTTGTTTTGGTGTAGTTTTAATTTCATATTGAGAATATAAAAATATGACAATCTTTACAATTTGCTTGAACAATAGATATTTATTTTACATGGATGTTTTCAAGCCTGATCACAATATAATCTATTCAATCGGCCATCACCATTTCCTTGCAGAAAATATTACACTGTAAAAAAAATTTTTTTGCTGCCTTTTATACTTGAATCAGATTCATTCGCCTCTCAGGCATTCTGTCTGAATGAGGAAACATCAAATTTTCCAAAACTGCTTGCCAAACTTATGATTAAATTTCTTATTAGAAGTCACCATTAAAATTAAACAACAACTGTCTCTTTAGTTTGATTTCTAAACGTCCAAATCACAAAAATCTGCAGAAACTCATGTCTGGTCCGAGCCCCTTCCCCAGAGTAACATAAGTCTATAGCAATTGATGATTGGCCTGCTGTAGAAGGCAGGCTTTATTCACCATAAAGTGATCGATGATTGGCTCCTGTACAAGTTGGCGGGGCTTTATTCACCATATTGACTGTTGCACTTTTCCCCATATAAAAAGATACGAGTGACACATCTTGTGTAGTCTTTGATTCACTTTTCTAGTCATCTCGATCAAACTGAATAAAAGTATGAAGTTAAACTTTGCAACTTTGCTTTAAAAAATAGTTGAAACCTGATTAACGTATGTAAATAAGTTAAAGTAACATAACATTTGTAGTCATGTCTTTTAGTCGTATCATTTTTAGTGTACGATTTATTTTTTATTTTTTTGTAAAAGCCTAGCTAAGATTAGTCTTTGATTCTCAAGACTGATAATTTTTCAGTCATTGCATCTTATAAAGAAATAATTTAGTGGGTAAGTTTTCTAATTAAAATGTAATTCAGTCCTTTGATGCAAAGCTTAATTTTCAGCATCATTACTCCAGTCTTCAATGTCACACAGATTTCCCTGAGAAATCATTATATTATGATCATTTGCTGCAAAAACACTCAACACTCAAGGACATTTCTTGTAATTATCGAAGTTAAATAAAAGCACTATAAATTTAATGTTAGCATTCTTTTATGAAGAGAATCTAAATAACATAATTTGCTTGGAATAAATAGAAATTAGAAATATTTGTACTCTCAATAATGATCAATTAAATGTGATTGAATATTAACCAGCTGGGAACACACTGTATGTGTTTTGAACAGTCTGTTTTTATTACAGTTATAAAATATCTTTTGAAATTGTTTGTTATGTTAGCAGCATGTGTACACAGGAAAGGCATCATGGGAATGCTGGCATCCGTCTGCAGCTACAGCCATTTGAATGAACCCATAGAGTGGTGATTTACTGTAGACAAAAGCACTGTTTACAGTTCAGGGATTACATCTAGACTTGGGTTTAGATTCATCACGCATTTCTGCTGGACAATAGGCTAATGTATTGATTAATTTAGCAATGTCCGACAACTAAGATCTATCGGGAACAGTTTATCTGCCTGGAACAGGACGTCTCTGCTAAGACCAGATTCTGTAACACTGACCTCTCAGACTCGCAGTATTACCATCTTAGCAGTGTCATCATTGAACATTGAACATGCAGTCAAAATCAAGTGCAAATCTGATATCATGTTATTCTAACCCATTATATTACGATATGCTGTGATGTGACGTTGTAACTTGTTATCAACTGGTGATGCAAAGAGCGACTGATAACCGAGGGAGAATTCTGGCATAATCACATGCAGATTGTTCACCTGAGAGATCAGTCCACTCACGTTTATCTCTCTCTCTCTTACAGAGAAGAAGAAGGAGAAGGCTGCGGCCAGTCCAGGTGAGTTGTAATATGGCCGTGGGCTCATAGCCAAACTCTGATGACTATACTTATCTGCGCAGATTACCTTTAATTACTGATATATTATAAAGGCTTGGAGATACCAAGAGCAGACATAAACTCTCTGACACTGTTGCAGGAGGATTATTGTACTTCGCACAACACAACCCTTTAGATGTGGAGAATATATGTAACCTTGGGACCCATTTTTGTCACTCAGTTTTGCGATTTTAAACCAGTGTTAAATATTTCAACATTTAGTATGTAGGATCAACAACCTAGTGGTTAAATAAGGTATTGCAGTCCAAATTTAGATTTTTTGAGGGGTTTTCATGGCATCCCTTAATAACCTAAGATTTGATTATAATTGCTCATCAATAACGAAATAGCCTACTGTAACGTCTGCGATTATATAAAATAAAATTATAAAATAAATAAATTTAACATATATGAACACATACAGACCTTTACAGTCTCTGATATGATACCAATTACTGTAAAACTACACAGTACACATTTAGACCTTGTTTAGTTTCAAAAACAACATGCAACATGTAGCCCACAGTCAGTGCAAATCTCTTATCTGTATCTTCACCAGCACATGTAACCTCTGTTAGAAAGTAATTCCGTCATTCGGAGTTCATAATAGTCCAAAAGGCGATGATAATAGTTAAACATAGAAGTTTAGAGTTGCTAAAAGTATCATTTGCTCCTTTGTTTTTTCCGGGTTCTCCTTTGTTTTTTCGCATATCACTCTCGCGTTTGTCCTTTTCTGAAAGGATCGGATGTCAGAAGCACTTCAATAATCATGCGCATGTTATCATCATCAGCTCAAGAAGTTTGTTATTTCAAATATAGACGTGCGGCAAACGCATGTGCACTCTCAGAAATAAAGGTACGCGAGCTGTCACTGGGGTGGTACCTTTTCAAAAGTTACAAATTTGTACCTAAAAGGTCCATATCAATACCTCAAGGTTACATATTAGTACCTAAAAAGTACAAAAATGTTCCTCATAAAATTGTTAGGAACTATCATATAGTATAAGTACAAATTTGTACCTTTTGAAAAGGTACCACCAGAGTGACAGCTCGCGTACCTTTATTTCTGAGAATGTGAGAAAGTGAAACTGCTCGTGTATTGAGTAAGCTAAATTGTCCGTAGTGTATGAGTGTGTATGGATGTTTCCCAGAGATGGGTTGCAGCTGGAAGGATAAGTATCTAATAATATCTGCTGGATAAGTTTGTGGTTCCTTCCGCTGTGGTGACCCCAGATTAATAAAGGGACTAAGCCGAAAGGAAAATGAATGAATAAATAAAGTACTGGAAATCAAAGCCTTAAACATTTTACTACACACATTAGCAGATGACTTTTTACCCAGCTATTTAACTGTATGTTTTTTATGTTTATTCATTAATAAAATAGACCAGTATCAATTTGAGAAACTGGTGAAATGACATCCACTGATGAGTAACATTTTTTTATATACTCGTCTATGCCTATTTTTTGCATGGATTTTGCACTAGATTGGATGGTTTTTGCACTTTTCATAATGTAGGTTTAGGTAAATAATCAGCAATATTTCAGGCACACATGATATCATAAGTTAAGAAGAATTGAATTGTATGATTGAAGAATTAAAGTGAATTGTTGGATCCTAGAACAATAAAGCCAGATTCACTAACGCTGTAAACATCTGTTATATGAAGATATGTGTTGTTTGTTTGTTCTTCATTCTGACTCTCTGTCCGTTGTTCTCCCTGTCTGTGTTGTGAAGTCGTATGTTATGTTGCTGATCGTAACGAGCTGCGCAGACGTGTGATCGAGTGGCTGCAGATGGAGGTTGTTCCTGATGGCTGGTTCACCAAGGGCTCCAACTTCACCGATATCCTCCTCAAGTACTTTAAGGTATGTGCAGTCATTTTAGGTATTACAGAATCTGTATTGTGGGTGGCACGGTGGCTCAGTGGTTAGCACTATCGTCTCACAGCAACAAGGTCGCTGGTTTGAGTCTAGGCTGAGCCAGTTGACATTCTTTGTGGAGTTTGCATGTTCTCCCTGTGTTGGCATGGGTTTCCTTGGGTTCTCCGGTTTCCCTCACAGTCCAAAGACATGCACTATAGATGAATTACCAACCTATGTCACACATGACGTCACACGGGTCCCCGGTTGCAAAAAAAAGGCCAACTGCAATAGCAAACATGTGTTTTGTGGTAGGATACCAAATTCGACTATACACCACACTGCTTTCAATGCCGACTGCAGACATCTTTGGCTAAAACGGAGCTGAATGAAGTGACAACCTAATTCTAAATGCTGGACTCTGCAGTTCTCATGTTATATCAGGTAAGTTCAGGCTATGCTGAATCATATACATTACTTGTTTTTGATTGCAGCAATGATTTCGGCAAAACAGTTACATATACTTAATATAACTTATATTCACGCATTCATTCAGTGACAACTTGTGACACACTCCCTATATTGTTTACCACCGCACTTTTGAGAATTCGGTCTGAAATAACCTGCAAGTGTGACTTGAAAACAACATTAACACTGTTTATCGACTGTGAACAATGTTGTACTTTGATAGTCATAGGCTGCTAATATGTTTCACTATTTAGAGTTTGTAAATAATACTTTTATGAAATTATATTATTAAGGAGAAAGTCCAAATGTGCGAATATAAAACCAACTTTACCTGTGTGTAAGTTCACATACCCTGGGCCTGCCGTACAGGTGTAGTTCGCTGTCAGAATGCAGTTTTGCTGTTAATGATTAGGGCCTATCCAGGCCTTGTATACCGTTAGCTCCGTCTTTTTGTCCTTGTCTTTAGCTCGGCAGAATCTCGTTTTTTAGCACTACATAGTTTTGAATCTGGTAATCAGTGAACATTATGTCTTGCACATGCCCACACAGAACACAATTGTTGGCATCCAAACACTTGTAGACCTTTAACTTCAATGAGATTGTATATTTGGAGCTGGATGCTTGGTCATTTTGTCTTATTCAATATCCATAGGGAGGGTGCTATCGCAAATGGACCTGTCAGACGAACGCCGCTCAATTTAACGTTAATTTTGCAGAATTACTGTACTTATCACTGGGTGACAAGCTGTTATAATACGCTGAAAGCATTATGTAAATACTATATATATAATATGTAATCAATATATCTTATTTCTAAGACAACAACAAACTCTGTACCACATCGGATGTCATTCCCTCATTGTAAATGGTAGCGCTCCCGTTTTTTTTCTGCCACCTCCCTGCGCGTGCTTCCTGAATGTTTATAAACATGGTAATTGGTCTATAGGTGATTTAGGTAAACAAAATTGGCCATAGTGTATGAGTACATGTGTGAGTGCGAGAGCGTATAAGTGTTGTTGATTTATTTTATCTTTGCCATGATGACAGTAAATAATATTTTACTGGATATTTTTAAGACACTTCTATACAGCTTAAAGTGACTAGGTTAACTAGGCAGGTTAGGGTAATTAGGCAAGTTTTTGTATTGTATTGTATTTATTTATTGTATTGTATTGAAAAAAAAATTGCTTAAAGGGGCTAATAATTTTGACCTTAAAATGGTTCTTAAAAAAATATAAAACTGTTTTAGTTCTAGCCAAAATAAAACAAATAAGACTTTTTCAAAAAGAAAAAATATTATCAGACATGCAGAAAAAGAAAATTTCCTTGCTCTTGCTCTATTTCAAAAAAGAAAAAAAATCAAAGGGGGGCTATTAATTCTTACTTCAACTGTGGGTGTATGTATACATATATATATATAGTATATATATAGTATATATATATATATGAGGGACTAAGCTGAAGGAAAATGAATGTGTGATTTTACAAGTATACTATTGTCATGCCATTATCATGGTTTCCCTGCCTCTTAAAAAAGCCTTAAATCACTTTTTACTAAATTAAGGCCTTAGAAAATCTTGATTCTTCAGAGCAGAATGTTTTTAAATTTATATTGTATGATCATGGCATAATTGTTTTTGAGGATTTTTTTTCCCTTGTTTTTCATTTTAAAGTGAAGTGTAAGAATAATTTTTGCGTTGAAGATCATTATCATCATCATTGGCACCTTCAGTGTTTACAGAGCTCAAAATGAGTTTGATTCAGGATATCATTCTGGTCATTCAGAGATGTGATAATTACAGATTTCATTATTTTCTTAAGTCTGTGGTATGCAATGTGTATTTAATTAAATGATAATGTGTAGTCCTATAATGTGCGCTCTGCCAATATGCTATATAATGACTTTGGATTTCATACACACTCAGTAATATTATTTTTCACACTTTTTTACCACATATAATGTCTAGGTAGCACATGAAGTGTTTTATTTATAGCAACTTGTTTGACAGAACTGTCATAGAGGTACAGTATATTGATATACAATGAGCTTGGTCACAAGGTAAAAGTTTTTTTTGCACTTTATTGGTTGAATCAGAGGTTATATTATAGCCTTAACAAACTTAAAAAATGTATATGAAGTTAGATCAGGTTGTATATTTACTTTGTAATGTTGCTATAAACACAAGTCTTTATGTGCCCCGTATTATGCGTAGATCTCATATTGATGTGTTGTTTTCTCTTTTTTTTCAATTCTTTTTTTCAATTCTTTATTCATTCATTAATTCATTTTCCTTTGGCTTAGTTTCTTATTTATCACCACAGCAGAATGAACCGCTAACTATTCTAGCATATGTTTTACACAGCGAATGCCTTTCCAGCCGCAACCCAGCACTGGGAAATCAATTTTCTTTAGTTGGTTATAAAAATGTCTTTAAAAAGTCTAAAATATACCCTCATGAAACCTGCAGAAACCACGAGTATTTTCTTCCATGAAGTGATGAAAAGAGATCCAAAATATATATTTTATAAAAGCTTTTGACACTAATTAGTTGCAGATTTATTACATTTATTCAAATTAGTGCAAATTTAATTAGTCGATGCATATTTAGACATACAACTTCAACAAACTTGTAATTAAAAACACATTTGTAGTTCCTAATCAACTGGCATCTGTAACATTGTACTCCATTTTTACACTGTTCATCTGAAGTATTTTTCTTGAACCTTTCAAAAATGTCTTATAGATAAATACCTTGTTAAGACAAAACATAAAGAGAATACAAAGCAGATTCCAGATATCTACTTATTTACAAACACAAATGTTTGATCTCTCCTTCACATTGCTATCAGTTTGAAGTGCACTCCTGAAACTAAAGTCATTTGTTGCAGCATCAGTTTGCTTTAGTTTCTTCAGCGTCAGGCTTTTTTGTATATTAGCCTCCACAGGGAATCTCTGCGCCCTCCTGCTGCTCTTCAAAGTGGCTTCTGGATGCACCACATAATTTTTTCTGACAGCCTCCCAAGGCGTGTAAAATGCTCTAAAATGACGTCTGTTTGCATAGCAGCGGTTTGAAGGGTCTTTTGATGGATCAGTCTGTTTTAATATTAGCTCACCTTTGCACTTGCAAAGCTAAAGATAGCTGGAGAACAAGCCTCTACAGCTGTCAGCACAATCCATATATCTGACTGACCACTATCTGCAGACCAATAATCCATATGCTTGCTCAAATCAGTGTCTTACTGTACGTGTGCTTAGACATCTTTCTCTAAAAGAGTTGAAGTTCAGACAACATAGATTAGTTCACACAAAAATTAACTTGATGAATAAATGAATAATCATGCAATAGAAGCCAGTGGGATTGATTGAAACCCCTTTCATTGTATGGGGGAAAATGAGTTGAACATATACATAGCTAAATTATACTATCTTGTATTTACGCAGAAGACATTAAATGTCCATTTTTAACACAATCTCATGGCAATTCGTAACTTTTTAATTTAATGGCAACAATGCTCATTCTAAAAAATTCCCCTTTTGTACATTTCTGGAGATCGCGAATTATGTAGCCAGAGGTACGTATGGCTGCATTTTATCTTTAAAATGAACGATACGGGGTGGTATGACGCCGTTCCTTTACACGCTTACCAGCTGACCGCTTATCTCCGTATGGACTGCTTTCCTGATGTTACCAGTTTGTCCAGTAGCTAACCATGTACGTCGCCAGAGAGAGTTTGATCATGACAACGGGTGAAGGACGGTTCTAGAAAGCGGGTAAGACAAAAACAGCAGTGGCAGTTCTAGACCAGAGTAATTGGGGGGGCCGGGCAGGGGCCACTTGTACTCTTAGAGGGCACACTTTGACATACATAATTTTTTACATAACATTACACTTTAACACACAAGTCATTTTTTTCATGCATCACTTTTCGGTCTTCATAAACAAGATAATTATTTAACTTAAACTTAAAATAATTATTCTTTCATTTTCTTTTTGGCTTAGTCACTTTATTAATCCTGGGTCGCCACAGTGGAATGAACCGCCAATTTATCCAGCATATGTTTTACACAGCGGATGCCCTTCCAGCTGCAAACATCCATACACACTCATACACTACAGACAATTAAACCTACCCAATTCACATATCCCACATGTTTTTGGACTTTTGCACCCAGAGGAAACCCCCACCATTTCCTCCACCCACACGGGGAGAACATGCAAACTCTACAGAGAAATGCCAACTGACCCAGCCGAGGCTCGAACCAGCGACCTTCTTGCTGTGATAACACATTTCTAACATTCAAGTACATCAAGGCACTTTTTTACACCTGTAAACTTTGAAATCAATTTTTTTTGCCCTTCCAATAATTAAAAAAAATGTTTTCCAAGTGATCTTTAACAAACCAAGGAAATTTTCACAGTACTTCCTGTAAAACAAAAATAATTCTTCTGCAGTCATAATAAGTCTTATTTCTTATAGTTCATTTCTTTTTAATTTTTAAAAATACAATGTTAAGGTCAGTATTATTAGCCGCCTTAAGAATTAATTACTGTATATTTTTGATTGTCTACACAACAAATCAGTTATAAAATGACGACTAATAATTCTATATTTCCTAGTTAACGTAACCTAGTTTAGTCTTTCAATTACACAATCTGAATACAACTATCTTGCAAAATAACAAGTCAATTATGCACTGACTCTCACCATGGGAAAGATAAAGTAGTTATTAGAAATTAGTTTATTAAACTATTATGTTTAAAAACGTGTTGTAAATAAATCATGTGTTGAAGACTCATGCTTTATGTCACTACTGACATCAAAAATGAATAAAAGCAAAACTAAAGTTGAATATTACTTTCAACGTGACTGAAAACTAAATTTGATCAATGTGTTAAATCTGTTCTCTGGTACTTGCCGACTCAAATTCAAGACTGCATTTTCTAATGTAAAAGACTCAATTTCTGATTAATAGCCTCTGCATAGCCGAGAACTTCCTAGGTTTCAAATCGCTATTGAAAACAGAAGTCTAATATAATCAACTGTGGACATTTTGATATTGTTTCACAACATCAATACTACTGAATTTATGAACGTTTTATTACCTGTGTCAATTTGGGGGTTAACTTCTGAGGAATGCGGGAAACTGATGCACGCAGCACCATCACTGACAGAGAGAGCTCGAAAGCAGAGAAAGGGAGTGCACGCGGGAGTGAGCGCGCGTGACACCGAGAGCAAGAGGACCGTCATATCTCCGCAGTTTGCTGCCAATGCCTGATATCAATACTCTGACGTTTTGACACAAAAATACATATCCAAATTTAGAGGGGCCAGAGGGGGGCCAAGCTTGTGGACACGGGGGCACCGGCCACCCCTGCAAAATTCTCTGGTGACTTCGTGAACACAAAAACTGCAAAAAGGTACCTCCTGTTATGTACTTGGCGATCTTCAGAAATATATAGTGGTACAATTTCAGAATGAGCCCGAGTTGTTTAATGACTAATTTAAATACATTTTTACTTAAATAGGTATCTAATCTCATTTGTACATTTTAACATAATTTGCTCATCCCCCATTGACTTGGGATTAGGGGTGGGGTTTGGGGGCATACTTCCATTTAAAAAAAATTTACGTTTTCATACAAATTTAAGGACTACTTTATAGATAAATGAAAATTACCCCATAATTTACTCTCAAGCAACCATTGGTGTACATGATTTCTTTTTGTCAGATGAACAAAGTCAGAGTAGTTTAAAATTGTATCCTGACTTTTTCATGCTGTATAATGGTTATGGGTAGTGGCCCTTTTTTAAAGCTTCTAAATGTGCATAAACCTATCATCAAACTAAACTAAATTTTAAATGATAAACCCCAATTTTTGACTTCAGCCAAATGCCTGTTATGCATGACAGATGCATACAATGTATGATGCTGGATGTCAGACCGCTACACATGTATGCGACTTTTTACAGTAAGTGTAATGTACTGAATAACAATGCACAATAATGCCAAGCCAACTTGTTTGTTGTTCATCATAGTCTACAAACGTGCTGTAAGTGGTTCCCACAATTTGCATATATAACCAGAACTTCAGCTAAAAATGCATCTTGGATCATTTGTCATATACTGTAGTTGTGCATTTTGTGTATTCACAGTATCCTTTCACAGAAACAAATTGATAAGCTTCAAAAAGACATCATTAACACCCTGGCCAAAAGGTTAGTTTGACCACAGATTTATGCACTTTTGGAAACTTCAAAATAAAAGTCACTATTCAACAGAATTGTACAGCATGGAGAGACAGGATAAAATTTTTAATTACTCTGTGTTTGTTTGAACAAAGTCATATACTGTACACAAAGATGAGCTTGAGGGTGAGTAAATTCTGGGTTAATGTTAATTTTAAGGTGTACTTTTCCTTTAAATCATATGCATTTGTAAGAATTAGCCACCTTTTCTACCAACACATAAAATAGTTGCATTTCCTTGTGAGATGAAGCTGGGGAATTCTCCATTTTCATGTGAACTATTCCAACAAATGTTGGAGAACAAAGCCTATAAGTTTGACTCAATCATGAACATGTCCTTTACCTCTAGTTTATTGGTGAACATGACTACATCAGCTGTACGAGGCAGAGTACAGTCTTTCGACGAACTGCTGAGATAAGATTAAACCAAGTATGATGTGTACATGTTTCAAAGTAGCTTATGTGTCATCATTGATGTAAGTGTCTATATGAACAAAATAACTGTATATGACTGTTTTAGTTGTATGTGCAGTTTATCACTGAAGACCCTTTACACAGACTGAATGTCACATTTCTCCACTTAAGAGAAATCTAAGGATTTCATATTTTCATTTTTCAATATTTTATTGTACATTTAATAACATGGTATGTTTTATTCAGTATGTTACTTATGTTATTTAAGATAACCAGTTAACTGTAGCACGCCAATTAACCGTTTAATCTAAAAATGTAGGAATTACTTTTATGCTACTAGTACTTATTCATCAGCTACTTATGCTTACTTTTGATGGAATAGAATCCTTAAACATGTAATTGATGCTTGTTTGTTAGATACCAGTACCTAATAAACAGATACGAGTAGTTATTCATTCATTCATTCATTTTCTTTTTGGCTTAGTCCCTTTATTGATACGGGGTCGCCACAGCGGAATGAATTGCCAACTTATCCAGCATGATTTTACGCAGCAGATGCCCTTCCAGCCGCAACCCATCTCTGGGAAGCATCCACACACACTTATTCACACTCATACAGTACGGACAATTTATCCTACTCAATTCGCCTGTACCGCATGTCTTTGGACTGTGGGGGAAATCAGAGCACCCAGAGGAAACCCACGCAAGCGCAGGGAGAACATGCAAACTCCACACAGAAACACCAACTGACCCAGCCGAGGCTTGAACCAGCGACCTTCTTGCTGTGAGGCGACAGCACTACCTACTGTGCAACTGAGTCGCCTAGTTATTCATAAGGTACTATAATTTATTTTAGTGATAACTAGTAACTATTAAACTCATGCTAGTAACAAATGTCAGATTTTTGCCATTCATTTCTGTTAGGATCTGTTATTCAGGTATCAGCTATTCAGTTCAGTCCAGTTAGTACACATTAGTAGGCCCACACAGAGTCTGCGCGCACAGAAATATGTAAATGTGTGTAAATTTATATTTATTCAGTTTTTTTATTAATTTCAGTAATATTATTGTCTAATATGAAAGTGTTCATTTGATTTATTTACGAAACAGTTTGTAAAGTAATATTTTCTGTCTTTTAGTAGATATATTATATGAGAGTCTTGCTTTGTTTACTAAAGAAGTGGATCTAGATGGATTTGCATTGTAACCATTAAATAAACGTAAAAAAAACAATTATTTTTCATTTCATTTAATAAGTTTTTAGTTACGATACTTCCAAAATAATTCTGCATAAACCCACAGATTTTTTACAAATTCTCTGCAGAAATAGCAAAAAATGTCCACAGATTCCGTCTGGCCCTACACTACATTTTTCTGTATTACATTTGTGTATTTACTAGTTACTCATTTTGAGGTCATAATATGTAATTTTACATTCTAGTAAAATTAATTATTAGATAGTGTGTATTTGTTGGAAACTAGTAACTTTTGATTAGCTACTAAATTTGATTTATTACATAATAGTATTAATTTATTAAATACTAGTAATTATTCATTAGATACTATTATGTAATCAATAGACATTAGTAGGTTGGATCAATAATAGTTACTAGTATTTATTCATTTATTAATTTTCCTTCGGCTTTGTCCCCGATTTATCAGGGGTCACCACAGCGAAGTAAACCAGCTACTATTCCAGCATATGTTTTACGTAGTGGATGCCGTTCCAGCCGCAACCCATTACTGGGAAACTCCCATACACTCTCATTCACACACACTCATACACTACGGCCAATTTAGTTTTTTCAATTCATCTATAGTGCATATTTTTGGACTGTGGGGGAAACCAGAGGTCCCGGACAAAACCCACATGAAGACGAGGACAACATGCAAACCACATAGAAATGCCAAATCACCCAGCAGGGACTTGAACCAGCGACCTTCTTGCTGTGAGGCGATTGTGCTACCCACTGTGCCACCATGCCACCTACTACTACAATTTGATTGAACTGTACTAATACTCATTACAGTTAGCCATAACATGAGACTTGAGCAAAACCAGTTGTGTCTAGTAAAATACGAATTGTTACTAGTAATACTTACAATGTATATTGGGTTGAACTTTATTTTACCGTATGTATACTTAATGTGTACTTGCCTAATAAAGTACTGGGTTATATAAGCTAATTCATACTGTAGGTTAAGGGTAGGTTTGGGCTAGGTTTAGGGATAGTGCCTAGTTATTACCTAGTTTATGTAATGACTACTATGACGACAAGTATATAGTAGGTGAATACAAAACAAAAATTGTAAAACAAAGTGCTATCAAATATAGTCTAACAAATATGTTATCATATCTAATAAATGAATAAAAAGATATCTTGAGTATCAGTACCTTAAAGGGCCCCTAGGTTATCCCTTTTTCCAGATTTAATAAAAGTCTTTTGTGTCTCCAGAATGTGTCTGTAAAGTTTCAGCTCAAAACACCTATCAGATTTTTTATTATATCTGTCTTAAGTTTTTATTTTGTAGCTTTTGGCATCAGGTAGCGTTTTTGTGTACTGCGCCTTTAAGGCTAGTCCTTCACGGCCACCGTTTCCACGTGCCTGTCAGTGTGCCTTAATCTCCTCCCTCGGCAGTGTCAGACAACAGACAGACACGAAGGAATAAAATCACGTAACGTTTGTGAGAAATACTACAGTAAGAACTTTACCAATGAGTATTTGATGCATTTGTTGTGGAGTCACAGACAATGTCGTTACAAATTTCATGCACACACACACCGCTCGGACACACACACAGACAGCGTGCGCGTTTAGCTTTGCGTTCTTTTTGCACGCAAATGTGACAGGATACAGGTTAATATCCACTGCTGTATAGATATCTGTTATGTTAATGTACAAAATAAACCTGATTTAACTTCCTCAAACCGGGAGTGAATCGTCTTCTTGTAAAATTGTTCTGACATGCGGCTGTGTTGATGAAGTAAAGCTGAAGTAAATCGCTGTAATTCATTACGAACATGCACTGTTTTAAAACATTTTTAACTTGTAAAACTCACTCTTGATCACATTTGATGATGATTGATGATCCTAGCAAACTGAAAAGACATTTTATCCCCGGTTGCTTAACGCACGTTCTGTCTTGTTGATATGATTATATACAATACTATGGAGACATGTTAATACGCAGCTGTCAATCAATTCCGTGGGCGGGGGGACCGCACTCCTACATCAAGTTGCGGTTGGTCTCAAAACCGCTCCAATTGGTCCACCGTTTTTATGTTGTTAAATTGAAAAAAAAGGACTGGGTGTGTTTATATACCCCAATATGACGTTCTATATACCAACACACATGTCTGTCCAAACAGCTTGAAAAGTAGATTTTTCACAATAGGTGCCTTAATATTTGCTATTGAACAATAGGTATCTAATCCTGTGAGGTGATTACTAGCAGTAGTCTGTTTGCTGGTATATGTGTCATTGTTTAACACCCCTGAAAACCATGTCTTAACTTGAAGTGCACTTCTGTTGCTTAACTACAGAAACTGATTAATAACAGCTTTTTCTTTGCAAGCCAATTCGTACTATTTTATGTGCCAAGTTTGACATTATGGTAATGAACTGCAGCATCTGCGTTCTTTAATTTCCACATTGTCAGTAGATCACACTTGTATGGAATGGCACTTTCACTCTAATTCCTCTTGTTTAATAAATCAGGCTCTTAGTCTTTTCTGAGCAACATAATCAATTTCTCAGTCAGTATTGCAGTTACCCAACTATGATGCATCTGCTTCCCAGAAGCCTGAGAATGTGAAAAGTGTCTCTGAATTGTAGCACGCAGTCTTCCCTCGTCTCTCATATGGACCTGCTGCTGCACACACATTTGCAGACGGCAGCTGAAATAGAGATAGCAGAGAGCTGAGGATACAGTAGATAGCAGAGATGATCACACATATCAGTCATCAGACTATCTGCTTAGAGTAAACTTCAGTGCAGTACCTACGTAGAGACCTGATAACCTCACAGCGGTCAGAGTCTAGTCTGCTGCATCTCTCATTTTAGTCAGGGAGAGTTATTTCCTGTTATCCTCTTCATACAAACTATAACCTCATTGAACCTGCTAGCAGACTGAATTTAAAGTATTGCAAAGTGCACAATTTGCTAAAGTTTTATCTAAAAATAACAATATACAGGACAGAATTTATAATAATATTTTAAGTGCCGTTGCAAAGGCATTGATACATAAAATATATGCCAGAGTAATAGGTGGTTCATTCCACTTGTGGCAACCCCTGATAAATCAGGGACTAAGCTGGTGTGGTTAGAGAGGTGTAAAGGGGAAAGTTTATGAACAGCTTTTAAGGTGTGATTAATTTAAGGTGTGAGTAATTTGCAGATAATTCTGCAAGTGATGGGGAGCCAATGAAGCAGTTGTAGAATGGGTGTAATATGAAGGACAGCGCGGTGCTTGTCATAATACCAGCATCTTTACAACTGTAATTTATGGAGAGTTTTATTTGGAAGGCCAAAAAGAATGCAATAGCAGAGAACAGACTAAGCTGTGAACAAAAATGGCAGTGGTGTAAGGGATGGGCATAAACGATTGTTGTTCAAAGGTGGAAGTAAATGAAATGATGTTATTAAAGATTATACACAGACTCCTAACCTTCAGTTATGGGAAGATGATGAAATTGTGAGTGGGAAAAGAAAAATTATGGGATCTGTTTAATGTTGATCCTGTGCCTATGAGAAGATATAGTCTTGTTTTATTGTCAATTAATTTAGGAAGTTTGAAGTGAATCAGGATTTAATGTCAGAAAGGCTATTAGTAAAGGATGATGGTGGGAGTCTTGAGTTGGGTTTGGTTGACAGGTAGAGCTGGCTTGTCATCTGCATAGCAGTGAAATTAGATCTGATGTTTGCGAAGGACATAGCGCAAGAGGAGAAGGTAAATGATAAACAGCAGGGGAGACAGGACAGAGCCCTGGGGCATACCTGGGCTAGTGACAGGAATGACAGTGAAGTAAAAGATTTTAACTGCATGAAATGAGTGTGGCCTTAGAGGTATGAATGAAATCAATTGAGAGGTGTTACTGATACCAATAGAAGAGAGTCTGTCCAAAAGAATGTCATAGGTTATTTTGTCATATGCTGCATGAACAGTGACCTTGTTTTATTTTGTGTCCAATTCTGTTCCCAAAGGACCAATCTTTTGAAGATTTGATCTTTAACACATACGTCCAGAAGGTTTCTAGTATTCCTCCCCTGTGTTAGGTTTCAAATTTTAATGCTCTTCTCTCACTAACTTGTTGACTAACTACTAGAAATAAAATCAAAGTGGAACCAAACTGCTACAGCTAAAATCTGCAGGATAGTGACTATCCATGAATAAAACAGAACATGAGAAATTGTGAAGGGCTGTTAGAAACTTACATTTTTTGGCATTAAATCTCTTTCCTCACTGTAAATCTGGCACAATATCCCATTCTAATTGTCTTAACCTTCTTGACTGACAAAAAAAAAATTGAATGTAGCTATGCTGTTAAAGATTATTGTTATTATTCCGGTTGAATTAATAATTCATTAAAATGCAGAAATTAAAGTGTAGCTGAATGAGACGTCATGTTTGATTACTTGCTCTGATTTCATCAATGAGTTTTAAAAAGTTTTCATTGTGCTCTTGTGTCACTTGCAGAATTATGATAATGGAGACTCTCAGCTGGATTCTGCAGAGCTGCTCAAGTTCATCCAGCACAACGAGACAGCCGTTCAGATGAGCTCCTATGCTGAAGAGGAAAACAACCGTCTGCTCAGGTTAAAACACAAGCACTTACACAACTACTCTGCACATGTGCACTGCCTTTATAAATGAAACAAATTTGTACTTTTACTCAGCAATGATGCATTACATTGATTAGAACTGACAATAAATACATTGCACAAAATGCAAGTGTATGCTATTTAACACCAAAATAGCAGTTTTTCAAACACTATGTTTTTAACACTGATAATAAGATTTTTTTTTCTAGAGCAGCAAATTAGCATGTTAGCATGTTTTCTGAATGATTTTGTGAGGCCAAAGCCTGCTGAAAATTCAGCTTTGCCATCACAGGAACAAAGTTATATACTAAAAGAGGAAACAACTGATTACATTTTACAATATTACTGTTTTCACTGTATTTTGTGATGTGATGAATGCAGCTTTGGTTAGTATGTACTTCATACTCTGTAAATAAAGGATTCAAAAGGAAGCATTTTCGTTTTTTTGGTGGGGAGGGGGTTGAAGTTTCCTTGTAATGACATTAAGGAACCAAGCATGCAAAAATGTGATTGACTGCAATGTTTTGAATGGTAGTGTACAACTACAATCTGCTGGGACGCATACTGGTCTTCATGCATAATCAGATCTGCACAGTTTAACCATAGCTGTACTTTGGAATGCAACAGAGAAGCCAAGATATTGTTACTGTCTATATGAGAAAAGAATAAGCATTTCTGAGTAAACAAACCACCAGCCAACATCATAGTTATAATCATCATAATTATCTCTGTCATCTCCGAGCACTTCTTCCTGTTTCTCTCACAGTAGAGGATATTGTGTCCATCTGTGTGTCAGGATGAGCCTGAGGGAAAACCCTCCATCTACAAACACTGATAATAACAGAGAAACATTTCACTGCACAGCTGTTTATCTGGCTTGATAGTGCATTAAACACACAAATGAGTTGGACTTTTAAGATACGAAAGTACCTACATTTTAATATTTGTTTTCCCTAAATGTGGGGTACAAATAATCCATGTGTGTGTGTGTTGCAGGAGTCTGTGTGTGGACGCTCTTATTGAGCTCTCGGATGAGAACGCAGACTGGAAACTGAGCTTTGACGAATTCCTCAACTGCCTGAAACCAGGCTTCAGCCCTCCTGAGAAAAGTAAGTCTCTGTCTGATATGCTTCTGTCAATAGCAGAATTATAAATATTTTACTTAGCTAGCGAGACGTCAGAAATGTTGGTACATTCAGGAAATCTAAGTAGCACAAAAACACAGGACAACTTCAAATTGAGCTACTGTACTTATGTATGTATAATTCCATCATCTGCATAATCACAATGCAGACTGTCAACATTTATGAACCATGTGGCTTTTTTTACTCTGAAGAAGCCATTTAAATTCCTCCAGATGATATGTTTTCCCTCCAGATGAGAGATTATTCTTATATTAGTTCAGTTAAATTGAGCAGTTTTCCTAGAACTGCAGTTGTGTAAGGGAGAGAGTGGGCACACATGGGGTTTTCCACTTTTCCACAGAATGTTCCTCAGGCAGATCGACTCTGCATGCAGAACTAGGTGAAAGTTCAGTAGGAGGAACCGCTTTCTCTAGCATCGGATGAAGCACTTTAAAATGTTCAAACTAAGAACCTGTGTTGTTACTTTTGTTAAGACTTTTACAAATCATATTCATAAAA
>CAIGQZ010032939.1:1160610-1207574 GCA_903798205.1 Danio tinwini
CCCACCCCAGTTGTCCCCCGCTCCGCGGTGGGCACTCGGGCAGATCTGAGGGTTACAGTGAGAGTAAATCTGCCGCCCTCGGACTTGTGGACCTCTCGCTCCTCCACGCGCTCCATCCAAGCTTCGAGTGAGAGAAGCGCTCCGTCTTTGGATGGCCGCCCTCTCACTTGATGACACTGAGGCTCAGCTGTCCACCGCTGCATCGGAGGCTGGGCTGTCATGCTCTGATGAAAGATTTCCCCCCCTCCGCTGCCTCCCCTCGGGAGCAAGCGCGGCGGCCAATCTTGAAACAGGCATGATAACCGTGCTTTCCCAGGCTGTTTTGGTCGTGGGTCTGGAGATGGTTTATCCCCCAGCCCCGCAGCCGGACCAACTAGATGGGTGTATGTGGAGGATTAAAAGGCAAGACCTTCCAGCCTCCCATCCCTTTCTTCCCGGAAATGCACAGTGGGCTCACGCAGTCTTGAGGGCACCTTTCTCTGCCTGATCTGCATGCGCCTCCGCCTCACCACCCTTGATGGTGGAGCAGCCAGGGAGTATGAGTCGATTCCCCAGATTGAGAGTGCCTTCACGGGCCCGCGTGGTGCCTCCTTCTGCTGGAATCAGCCTCGACTCCCGTCCAAAGCGTGTTGGTCCTCTGCCTTCCGAGCCAGAGCCCACACAGCCGCGGACCACGCTGCTTCCACCCTGCACGCCAGGTTCCATGCGCACGCGCTGGCCCAGCTGCATGAGGGTGGTTCCGACCCAGGCTTGTTATAAGCCCCGCACCGCACCCGACTGAGCTCCACGGACCTTAAGTCCGCTGCGTGTGCTCCTGGAAAGACGATGGCCACGTTAGTGGTCCAGGAGCGCCACCTCGGGCTAAACCTGGCAGAAATAAGCGCGGAGTCGACAAAGTTCACTTTCTTGACTCCCCCATATACCAGTCTGGCCCGTTCGGCGACAACGTTGGTGGATTCACCCAGGAATTCACGGCGGTGCAGTCGGATACGATAAACCATCCATCGGTGGGGATGTAAGACCGCTCCCCACCGGTTAACGGACCGCGAAGAGCTCCTGAGACGGGCCATCTGGAGAAGAGGGAACCTGCTCTCTCCCCGGTGGGGGGCCGGGCTCCTTAGAGAGAGCATTTTTCCCTTGCCTGGATGTGATAACCCGAATACTGCCAGTCTGGGACGCGATGAAAAGCCTTTCAGCTCGCAGGATCGGTGCACTTCTCCAGTGGCTCACGAGGTCTGGGAGGACGGTCTACTTTCTCTCACACCTCCAGCCCTCCCCTCCGGAGTCTGGGTGTAAGGTGAGTGAATCTTTCGCCTCCAGCTCTTCCGCGGGACCCCAGCGCTCCCCGGATCAGCACTCCTACTCCGCGCTGCCCCACTGCTGGTACGTCAGCGACTGATGCAGTCATTAGCGAGAGCTCTGCCTGCCTGGTTAGCGCGGGTCAGCCCTTCGCGGTGGCTCATATGCAAGATCAGACTCGGCTACGCGATTCAATTCGCGAACGGCCTCCCAAGTTCACGGGTGTGTTTCTCACCAGGGTCAGCCCTGTGCCCGCCCCTGTCTTGCGAGAGAAGATTGCTGTCCTCCTGGCAAAGGATGCAATCTAACCAATCTCTCCAGCCGAGATGGAGAGCGGGTTTACAGCCTGTACTTCATCGTACCAAAAAGAGCAGTGGACTATGGCCAATTCCAGATCTGCGCGTTTTGAACCGCTGTCTGCACAAGCTGCCGTTCAAAATGCTTATGCAGAAGCGCATCCTCCGGTGCGTTCGTCCTCGGGGTTGGTCTGCAGCAATATACCTGAAGCACGCGTACTTCATGTCTCCATACTCCACGCCACCGTCAGTTTCCGCGGTCTGTGTTAAGATCGAGCCTGGCAGTACAAGTCCTCCCCTTCGGGTTCTCTCTGTCTCCGTGGGTCTTCACCAAGCTCGCGGAGGGGGCCCTAGCGCCCCTTCGGCTCGCGGGCATCCGCATACTCAATTATCTCGGTGACTGACTGATTTTAGCCCTCTCTCGGGAGCAATTGATTATGCACAGAGACAAGGTGTTCCAGCACCTCCACCTATTGGGGTTTCAGGTCAACCGAGAAAAGAGCAAACTCGCCCCCGGGCAGAGGATCTCTTTTCTCGGGTTGGAGCTGGACTCGGTCACCATGACAGCGCGCCTCTCCTGAGAGCGCGCTCCGCTAATGCTGAACTGTCCGAGAGAGTTAGACAGCAAAATAGTGGTCCCACTGAAATCTTTCAGAGGCTCCTGGGGCATATGGCATCCGCAGCCGCTGTCACGCCGCTCGGATTGCTCCATATGAGACCACTTCAGCACTGGCTTCACGATCGAGTCCCCATGGCACGATCGGGTCCGCATGGCACGCAAGTACACACCGGGTGACTGTCACTACGCTGTGTCGCTGCACCCTCAGCCCCTGGAACGATCCCTCGTTCCTACAGGCCTGAGTGCCTCTAGGACAGGTGTCTAGAAATATTGTCGATTTGACAGATGCTTCCAGCACGGGCTGGGGGGCCGTGTGTTGCGGGCATGCAGCCACGGGCTTGTGGAAAGGAACCCAGTTGCATTGGCATATCAATCGCCTAGAGCTGTTGGCAGTGTTCCTCGCTCTCTGCCTTTTTTTTTTTACGGTGCTGGAGCGACAACACGTGCTGGTCAGGACGGACAGTACGATGGCGGTGGCGTATATCAACCGCATGGGGGTATCTGCTCTTGCCGCATGTCTCAGCTCGCCCGCCGTCTGCTCCCCTGGAGTCATATGCGGCGCAATCGCTGCATTCCATTTTTCCCCTCCGAGCTCAACCGTGCAGCCATCCGCTCTCACGGCAGTTTCGCATGGGATAATGGGGACTCCACCCCCGACTGGCCAGCTGTTATGGGCTGCGCCTTTCTCTCTAACTCAGAGATTCGTGCGCTCTCGCTTGAGTTCCCCACTTGGCGAACCCTGCAAAGTCCACTGGCTTACAGCTGGCCCCGGGGCGTGCATAATACGCATTTCTCCAGTGAGCCTACTCGCACAGATACTGTGTAAAGTCAGGGAGGTCGAGGAACAGCTCTCGTATTGCGCCTCTCTGGCCCAATCGGACCTGCTTTCTACTCTCCTCGTGATGGCCCAGGAGACAGGCACCGTTTGGCAACTGCACCCAGATCTATGCCTCACGTACGGTTCATAGATGGAGTGCGGAGGACTTAGGTGACCTACCGATTAGGTAGTTAACACTCACTCGGGCTGTGCACCCTCTACGAGGCATGCCCACGCCCCAAAGTGGAGTCTATTCGCTGTGTGGTTAACTTTTTCCCCGAGAAGGAAACCCTGAACATGCCAGATCAGAGTGATGCTATACTCCTTCAGTTGACTGGAGCTAAGGCTGTCCCCTCCACTCTGAGGGGTTGGCGTTACGATCATCCCCGCTCTAATGATGCAGCGATGGCGGCGCGCTGGGAAGTATCATCTCATCATCCAGTTCCCAGAGGCGCGAGACATGAATATTAATTATTCCTGTTTCCCTCTCATACCCACTTGGAGATCTCTCTTAGGAGAGGTCTGCTCGATCACTCGACTCAGTATCTTAACATTTCTGTCCAGGTAGACAGCTCTGCTGGTCGCGTTCGCATCAGCCAAATGGGTGGGTAACTGGGGGCATTTTCGGTCAGCGAAATGTGCCAGCATGTTGGGCCGGCCCACTCTCAAGTTTACCTGAGACCCCCGCCCAACTAGGTGCTCTAGGTTCCTACAGCATTCTTTCAGCTATGTAGTGAACCTGCAAGCGCTGCCAACGGAGGAGGCAGACCCAGCCCCTTTATTTGCTGCGTCCTTCGCGCTTTGCGTATTATACGGACCGTACTAAGCTCTTTTATCTGTTAAAGTGATCGGCAGAAGGGAAGTGCCGTATCCAAACAGAGGTTAGAACCTCCTCGGCTCCTCGAAGAGGCTCCTCGAAGCGCGCATCCTTTGGGCGTTAGCACACGACGCCTCTCTAACAGACACTGTAGAGCTGCGGGCTGGGTGACACCTTGCGAGATTTATTAATCTTGAGGGGAGCTGATTTCCTCGCGGTAAATGAGAAATTCGGTTAGGTGTTGTAAAACGCTTGCTGCGCCATTCTCTCTAACACAGAGATACGTGCGCTTTTTCGCTCTGTCAGTAAAGTTCCCCGCTGGCGAACCCTGCAGATATTCCTCCGAGGCCCCCAGCATCTGACTCAGCGGAGGAGTCAGGCGATGGCCCGTTACGTTATTGGTCTGCCCGCTGGTCAGCCCGCGTTCTGGGTATAGGTGCCCGCTATGTGTGATCCCTACAAGGCGATCCCATATGCTTATACTGCCACGGTGCAGTCCCCCCTCACAGGCGGACCCGTGTCTTCCCTCACCGCTAACCATCTTATATTCATATGCGTACTCCCCCTTCTCAGGGCTAGTCCATATGCTCTCTCGCCACCAGTCTCCCCACTTGGGTAGCAGGTGGCCTCCGTAGCGTCCTCCCTATCGGGACTGCACGCTTCCCAACGTACTGTCGTATTAAATTCCTATAAATTATTCTAGACACATTTGCGGCTCCCGAAAAATATATCTAAATCCGTAAATCCTCTGTTGAAGTGGGATAAGGGCCAGGGAACACGTTGGAAGACCGCGCCTCTGGTGACGCAGGTGCGCTCACGCTCTCTTTTGCCTGGCAAACCTCTCATCGGGGGCGAAGGTAAGGTTCAATCATTATGGCGTTTTCCAAACATTTCCCCATAGTGGAAGTTTCCACATAGCATTGAAGTTCCCCTCCCGAAGGGGAACGCTACGGTTACTAAGGTAACCCTCGTTCCCCGAGGGGGGGAACAGAAAAGCTATGTTCCTTCGCCATAATGATTGCCCCTTAGCTGTTGAGGTGAAAGTCTCTTCCACTAAAAAAATTATGCTTTGCTTTGTGCGTGCTGTGCTCTTATAGCAAATTGATTGCAACGAGCATCAGGTGCGCAAGCTGAAGCTGCCAACTCATTGGCATTTCATTGGCCCGTTTACATACTCTTTCAGATGATTGGCTTTCTGAATGAAATCCCCATAGTGGAAGTTTCCACATAGCATTTCCGTTCCCCCCCTCGGGGAACGAGGGTTACCTTAGTAACCGGAGCGCTCTCCTGCTCGCCAGATACGCACTTTCGGGTTGTGGTCTAGCAACTTAGACCTCTTGTAAAGACTATAAAAATATGATGAGAGACATTTAAAACCTTATTCTAAAACCTCAAAGGAAGATTTGATTTTTAATATGAATGTAAATGTGATAAATATTAAATTTGATAAAGTGGTATATTGCATATTGAAGCTAAATAAAAAGTCTTAAATACAGCTAAATTCAGTCTTATGCAAAAGTTTGGACACCCCTCTGTGGCTGCATAAGTATGTGTTCTTTCTTTATAAGAGATGATCAGTGAAATGCCATTCGGTTTCTAGAGAAAGCTAGATAATATCATGTTTTTCAGACACAAATACGCAGTGTAACAGTATTGAGATGTGTGAAATTAAATTGAAACTGAACAAAAGGCTTAGCATAGTTCGAGAACCCTCTCTTTTGTGTGGATTTCAAAACCTGTAGTCATTTAATGCTGATTGATTACAACACAAAATTAGTTTGAGTGAGTGACTCAGTGACCCTTACCAACCCTAACACAGGTGCAACCAATCATGAAAAAGGATATTTAAGACAGCAGTTGTGCTACTCCTTATTGTGAACCAGAAAGTAGCAACATGGGAACCTTAAAAGAACTTCCTGATGACCTGAAAACTAGCATGATTCACCAACATGAATTAGGAAAAAGATACAAAAAGCTATCACAAAGGTTTAAAGTCTCTATCTCTACAGTCAGAAATATAGTAAGAAAATGGAAGGCCACAGGAACAGTTTTTGTGAAGTAAAAATGTGCTAGATCAAAAAAATATCTGAAAGGCAAAGGCGTCGAATGATTACGCCTGTTTCACACCGCAAACGTCAGCATCGCGCGAGCAGAGCGTGAGCAGCGTGTGTTTTTCCGGCGTCCATGTTAACAGATCCATGTTAACAGACGTTAACAGTTCGACACGCATGCTGGATGATGTGAGCTCGCTGTGTGCTGTGCAGTTGAAGCAGAGGAAGAACATTTTATTCTGCATTGTTTTATGTTCACTCAAGTTATTCCGCCCGGGGGCTGTTTGCACTGTGAACCTGACAACACAAAAATAAGTAAAAGAAGGGCATGTATTGATTACTTTTGTCCGACTCATCCCTTGAACAAGCATGAATTAACGAGCTGTTACTCTGCCGCTGGACATCGCTGAAGTGGAGAAAGTAACAATAGTTTGATCATGTATAAATATCATTATAACTATATTGTATAAATATTATTATAACTAGAATATATATATATATATAGAGAGAGAGAGAGAGAGAGAGAGAGAGAGAGAGAGAGAGAGAGAGAGAGACAGGTAAGTAGATAGAATAGACAGATTGATCTGTGCAGCAACTGCGCACTGCAGACGGAGCTGGTGTGAAAGGTAAACGCCTGATTGCTGCCTCTGCTCTCCATACGCGCTGCGCACGCACTGCTGACGGCCAACTTTCGCTTGCGGTGTGAAACAGGCGTTAGAATGGTCACAGACAAACCACAGACAACTTCAAAGAGCTCAAAAGAACAGCTCAATGGAAGGTGATGCAGAAAAAGCCTTTTCTACATTCTGCCAACAAGAAGACACATTTGAGGTATGCAAAGGCAATCTGGACAAGCCTGAATCATTTTGGAAAAATATACTGTGGACAGATGCCACAACCATTTGAAAGGCACTGTGCATGGCAGAAAAAGAACACAGCATTCCATGAGAAGAACCTGCTCCCTACTGTAAAATATGTTATGCAGATGTGTAGCAAGCACAGGTACTGGAATCCTTGTCACAGTTAAAGGTCTCATGGATTTTGCCCAGTATCAGCAGATTCTTAAGAACAATGTTCAGGAATCAGTCAAGATGGCAGGGTTGGATGTTTCAGCAGGACAATGACCCAAACAACAGTACAAGATCTGTCAAGGTATTTATGCTCAGACTTGAACATCATTGAAAATCAATGGGTTGATTTGAAAAGGACCGTTCATGCTCAGCACCCGTCAAACCTGACTAAACTGGAGAAATGCAAGAAATTGCAAGGAAGAATTGTCCAAAATGCCTTCAGCAAGACTTCAGAAACTTATCATTGACTAAAAGAAGCATCCACAGGCTGTTTTTTCAGCAAAAGGTGGCTGTACAAAAGACTGATGTCATTATTCTATTGGGGTGCCCAAATGTTTGCACACGTCTGGTTTTGTAATGACTCTAATTACATTGCATCTGTCGATTAAATAAATATTATGTAAGAAATTAAATGTTGCTTTTTCCCTAGGGATAAAATATATTTGAATGAAATTGCTGATTTGAAAGGCCAGCAGGTTATGGCTTGCAAATATGAAAATTGCCAGGGGTGGCCAAACCTTTGACTGTACACAACATATATACATTATATTGACCGCACACTTCAATCTTATTCATATATTCTAGCTTTGTAGCAACACAGTCATTCCAAAGTAATTTCCTGTTTTGTGTTTGGGAATCTGGGACACAGGCTTATTCAGTTGCAGACTCAGCTACATAAAAAAGCATGCACACAAAATGGCCTATTTGGACAGCTTTTGTTGATTTCAGCTTGGTTTATAGAGAATAGCAGGTGTCTGTTTCTAGTTTTGGCAGTTCTCTGTTAGCACATTTAAGAAAACTATTGCATATTTTTGGAGAACGTATTTTGTTTCTCTGTGCATGGGTTAACATATGTTTTGTATTATTTCAGAGTGTGCTCTAGAAGACGAGACATATGAGGACGGTGCAGAGACACAGGTGGAGTGCAATCGATGCGTCTGTGCTTGTGGAAACTGGGTCTGCACCGCCATGACTTGTGATGGTGAGCTTTAATTTGCAAATCTGTTATCATCTTATTTTGATAGATTAGAGGAGAGTGGCATAAAATATGCTCTTTGCCATGGAAGTGTTAGGAGACTAAGAAAAAAAAAGATTGTCAAGATATATTCAAAGTTATATTCGGGCGGCACAGTGCCACCTCACAGCTAGAAGGTCACTAGTTTGAGTCCCGGCTGGGTCAGTTGACATTTCTGTGTGGAGTTTGCATGTTCTCTCTGTGTTCACGTGGGTTTTCTTCGGGTGCTCCAGTTTCCCCCACAGTCCAAAGACATGCAGTATAGGTGAATTGGGTAAAACAAAATCAGCTGTAATGTATGAGTGTAAGAGTGTAGTGGTGTTTCCCAGTACTGGGTTGTGGCTGGAAGGGCATCTGCTGTGTAAAACTTATGCCAATCCATTGCGTTTTGATAACTTCTGATAAATAAAGGACTAAGCCGAATATTCTAGAAAAGATACAAAATACAAACAAAATACAAGGGTCACGGAAGTGTGCTTTGTCAAAATGTGTTAAAAACATGTTTCCTTAGAAGAGAGGTACTGGTTTAATTTCCTAATGAACTGGTTGTATCCACAGAGAAAACCCCAGTTTTTGACACTGAAGGGGATCAGGAAATGACTGAAGAGGAGTGGACCCGCCGTGTGGCTGAACTCAACAAACATCAGGTCTGACGATTAAAATAATTAATTATATATTTTTCTCATTTATTTACTACAGTACAAATGGGTTACACTATTTTAAGGTGTCCTTATTACAGTGCAACTACTCATTTAACTACTGAGTAATGTGAAATATTTACATGTACTTACTACATGGTTGGGGTTAAAATGTGGCTTAGGGTTTAGGGTTAGATTTATGCAATTATGCATAATTAACTACAATTACTACAGTAAGAAATTGCATAACAAGGACACCTTAAAATAATGTGCAATAACATTAAAATAATGATCTAAAATGTCATCATATGTCAAAAGTAATTAACACTTTTATTTGAAAAGAATGATTTTTTTTTTGTTTCTGTGTGGAGTTTGCATGTTCTCCCTGTAGTAGCGTGGGTTTCCTCCGGGTGCTTCGGTTTCCCCCACAGTCCAAAGACATGCGGTACAGGTGAATTGGATAGGCTAAATTGTCCGTAGTGTATGCGTGTGTGTGGATGCTTCCCAGAGATAGGTTGCTACTGGAAGGGCATCCGCTGCGTAAAATCGTGCTGGATAAGTTGGCGGCTCATTCCACTGTGGCGACCCCGGATTAATAAAGGGACTAAGCCGAAAAGAAAATGATTGAATGAACACTAAAAACATTTATAGTAGGGGTGCTCTGATATGGAAGTCATGGCCAATACTGATATTTACTATGTTAAATAGAACTTTTTAAATTGTTAAGTTCTAACAACAAGTATAATGTAAATAAGTATAATTTGGTGCAATCGCTGCACTCAAAAGTAAATCTTATTGTGGCGAGGGGGCGTGGCCGAGAGCCGTGGGAGCGAAACGAAGCCCGCCACAGATAAGATACACCTGTGGCGCGCACCTGCCTTCAATCCCACGGAAGGAGCTCTGGACTATAAGAGGAGGAACGATGGCAGAGGACAGGGAGAGAGGACCGGGCCCGAACATATTACTTTTGCTTTCAGTTTGACGGCAGTCTCTGTGAGGTGCTGCCGTCCATTTGTTTTGATTTAGACGGCAGTCTCCGTGAGGAGCTGCCATCCCTTTTATTAATAAATATTTATTTAAAAGTTCATCGGTTCTCCGCCTCCTTCTTCCCGGCGGCCAGGTGGCCGTGAACTTCATTACAGTGGTGCCGAAAACCCGGGAGAAGGAGGGACACGTCGTCCAGTTGCCCTCACCGCTGAGGAGGAGGGCGAGTGTTCGGGAGTTAACCCGAGTGGGGGAGAAACCCGTTCGTCTGCCAAAGTGACGGGGCGGCCTGAGGCTGGCGAGGAAGGATCTGCCTGCTGCCGTCTCCCAGCATGGGGAGGAGCAGAGGACGCGGGGCTCCCCACTGGATGGGAGAGAGCTGAAGGGAGCCATCCCAGAAAGCCCGGGGGGAGTCGCCGCGATCCGCCATGACGCCGAAGCCTGCATCCTCCACCGAAGCGGGAGCGGAGCAGGAGACCAGAAATGCCGGCAGCCAGCCAGGAGAACCGCCGCCGGACACCTGAAGACGGAAGGGTGGATAGATTCCTCCACAGGGCTCCCAGCATGTCGTCACTTCTCTAAGTTGGTTGAGGACCGAGTGGCAGCGTGTCTGGAGAACCGAACCCCTGTCTTTCCTCCTTTTTTCTCCATCTCCTTTTCTCTCGGCCCGTCTCATATAGGTCTCACGGGTGCTGTCGGTTCTCCGCCTCCTTCTTCCCGGCGGCCAGGTGGCCGTAACTTCATTACACTTATAAATTAGTTATCACATTTACACTACCTGACAAAAGTCTTGTTGCCTATCCAAGTTTCAGAAACAATGAATAATAACTTGACTTTTATTTGATCATTTGATATCAGAAGTGGATTATATGAAAGGTCAAGGCCTCTAGATTATACTTATTTTACCAAAATAAAATATGAACATGCCTTGAATTGTATTTAATTTATATTGTGTATGACTTCCATGAGCTTGGAGGACTGCATCCATACATCTATGCAATGACTCAAATAACTTATTAATAAAGTCATCTGGAATGGCAAAGAGTTCTTGCAGGATTCAGCATTCTTGCAGGATTCTCAAGTTTATCAAGATTCTTTGGATTCATCTTCAATGCTTCCTTCGTCTTACCCCAGACATGATCAATAATGTTCTTTGTTCATGTCTGGTGACTGGGCTGGCCAATCCTGGAGCCTCTTGACCTTCTTTGCTTTCAGGAACTTTGATGTGGAGGCTGAAGTATTAGTAGGAGCCCTATCCTGCTGAAGAATTTGCCCTCTCCTGTGGTTTGTAATGTAATGGGCAGCACAAATGTCTTGATACCTCAGGCTGTTGATGTTGCCATCCACTCTGCAGATCTCTCGCTGATCTCTCAATGATTTTTCCTTCACCAAACTTGACTGATTTCTGTGAGAATCTTGGGTCCATGCAGGTTCCAATAGGTCTTCTGCAGTATTTGTGATGATTGGGAAAAATCTACTTTCTGACACTATTCCAAATGATCAACTAGAAGTCAAGTTATTATTTGTTGCTCATACAACTGGGACAAGACTTTTGTCAGGTAGTGTATATGCTTGTATGCCTTACAAGGCAGCGCAGTGCAAATCTGTTTTTACTTAGTGTTTATCACTTCACATAATACTATGCAGACTCCAAAACCCACCGACTCCCCCAGTAAAAGCATTTTATAGTTGCACCGCACTTCTTAAACTAAAGTCAAATTAATCCAAGAATAATGAGAATGCAGGATTACAAGGTTTTCTTATGTGGACATTATTGACATTAGAATCCAGATCTAACTACTTCAAGTCAAGGCAAGTTTACCAAAGCCTGAGGGAGGAGATAGTTTGACAGTTCACTCGACTAATATACTTTCTAAAGAGTTGTAAACTACAGTTAACCTTCCTGAAAGGCTGTCCCATGTCATTTTAGTAACTACTTTTTGATTTCCTAAGTGAAAATGAGCTGTCAGTGTTTGTCAGCCTGAGAAAAAAAAATCTACAAACACACTGACCTTGTGAACCTTTTCAGGAAACTGTGGAGAAGATGAAGACCAGCACAAAGGAGGTCTAAACCAGGACCTAGATGAGAGGAGGGACAAGACGTGGACGATTTCCTCTCCTACTGATCAGGATTCTTCAGATTATGTACTGTTTTTGGAATAATCACAGCATTTTTTTCGAATAGGTTATTACTTTTATTGCTATCCATTCTGCATCTTTTCTCTGGTTAATGTGTTATGTTTTTTTTTCTTTCTTTATATTTTATTAGCTTTTCAATATGTTCAAGTGCTGTAAATTGTTTGATTGTGTCACTCAAAACGTTGCCGAAGAGGCCTCAGCACTTTGTTACAGAGGCCATTGTTTTTATTGACTATTTTTTGATTTTGTGTATTACTCTTTTTACCATTTATTTGTTTGTCTATCTGCAGTTATATGTGGAAATATGTTTTAAATTTTTTTTTGATTGAGACAATGGCAATAGAAGATGAATAGGAAACTAAATAGGACAGGTTCGAGAGTGATTCTGAGAGAGCTGAACACCACGGGTTCGTCCATCAAAAAAGCTTCGGTCCTTCAGTCAGACTGGTAAATATTCATGCTAATGCATCTATACACTAGCGAGAGCTAAAACTATGACTTGAACTAAGCTCAACCATGGTCACTCTCTCTTTCACTCTTGGCATGAAGGCAGTCATAGTCTTGAGACCTTTCGTTAAGGTGCTAATGTTAGTATTCATGTTTGCTGCTTTGCTCTCTTGCTCTAGATGGTGGAAAATGCTCACTAGAAGCTAAAAAGTATGTGTCCAACCCTGTTTCCATCTGGTATTAACACATGCTTTCAGTATTCCAGTGGTCAGATTAGATGCAACACCACAGTATTCAAATACATCTGAGCTGGAAGTTGCTGAGACGTTTATTTCAGTATGTTGATGTACTTCCAACTGAAACAGAATATTGAGTAGGGGCGGGGCTTTTTTGCACATCATTCCCTTATAGCAAATTAGTGGTTAGAGGGGCATGGTTAGGAATATTTCTATGTTTCTATATAAGTCATCAAAGGTAGGTCAATAGAAGGACCACCATTCCAAATGTAGAAGAAAATTGTTAGATTTGATTGAGATTACCACTTCACTTTTTTCAGTGGATTAATTAGCAGGGATTAATTTTTCACCTTAAGAATAACTAGCAAAATAAACAATTTAGTAAATTTTGATTTCATGTGGCCTATAATATTCATTCAAATGCGTCTCTTTTGGCCACTTCGTCACCTTGGAATTATAAGGTTCTATTTGCATTCTGAATGATTGTTAAAAATCACAATCTTCAAAGTTTTTGCATTCCATTGCAAATAGTATGTGTGTAACATTTGTTTTTTAAATAAAACATCTTCAAATGTAAACAAGTATAAAAAAACATCCCATAATGTAAATAAGTTGTCATTTAATAAGATTATGTCAATAACTCAATTTTGACAAAAATGTCAGATAGAACCTTATAATACTAAGGTGACGACTTGTGTTGTTGCCTAATTTCGTCACACTTTTCATCACTTTTAGTATGAGCAAGCAGGAAAGCAAGTATATAAAAAAAACTTTGCATGGCAACAACAGTTTCAATCATAATCTGTTTTAATACAACACAGTGATTTATGAGTTAACATCTTGTAATACTGCAATTCGTTTTTTTGCAAAAGGTGGTCTTTTGTAGTTACTTGAATGCATTAAACTAGCCACAAAATTAGTTTACACTACATAAACAATCTGATTGAATGCATCCTCTAGCAACCTCTAGAATTGTTGAATGTGGTCAAGTACAAAACAATTCTGATCATCTTTACACTTTTTAGTTTTAGTATTTAGTTTCATAAACTTGTGATCAGTTTGACAAAAATGCATCTTAAAGGGTTAGTTCGTCCAAAAATGAAAATTCTGTTATTAATTACTAACCTTCTTGTTGTTCCAATCCTCTGAGACCTTCGTTCATCTTGGGAACACAAATTAAGATATTTTAGACATTCAAAGTCCAGAAAAGGAAATAAAAACATTGTCAAAACATTCCATGTGACTTTAGCAGTTCAACTGTAATCATACGAAGCTCCAAGAACACTTTTGTGCACCGAAAAATCCCTGTAAATATGACTTTTTCAACGTGTCAGGTCATTTTGCACATTTACTATGGGCAGTACAATATATTTTCATTAGAATCAGCATCACAACATGCAATCATTTTATTGCCTGTAATAAATGTGCACCGTAATTTTACCCTGAAGAACAAAAATGCACTTTTGGTGCACAAAGGTGTTCTTGGAGCTTTATATGATTACTGTTGAGTTAGATGGAATGTTTTGACAATGTTTTTGGTTCCTTTTCTGGACTATGAACTCTCAGATATCATCTAAAATATATTATTTGTGCTTCAAAGATGACCAAATGTCTCCGGGGATTAGAACAACATGAGGGTTGACTATTTTTAACAAAATCTCTATTTTTGGCTGAACAAACACTTTAATACCAGGTGAAAACTGGGCATCTGTGAAAATACGGGAAAAACCTTTAAATTTTAATATCACATGGCAACAAACCGACCATGTTATTACTTGACGGACATGCTTTTTTAGCCATGAGCAATTTCACCAAAAATCCTTTCATTAGAATAGATCAGACCTCCGTAGATTAGACAAGTAGTGCAGCACAAATGCATTAGCTTAGCTTGAGCTTGTATGTATGTTGGTTGCTAGAGACTCTTCGTGCTAAAACTCTCACACTGTGCTCAGTCCTACTCTGATGCTGGGTTAGAATCTATAAATATAAACTAACAAACCAGAATTCGAAGAAATGTAACTATTCGTGATGGGACTGAATACAGACTGAGTGATCTAAAACCAAAGCCTGATGTTTAGGATGTTTAAATTGTTGTATGAAAACCTCCAGGTACACCACTACTCTGGACCCAGCAACTACTTTATACCTGTTACGTAAAATATCCGTCAGAATAAGGATTAAAGTCGCTATTGCCTCTATTGTAGTTGCATTCTTACAGAATTGAGATATTTTGTGTATGTGTGCAAAATGCATGAGTGTGAGTGTGTTCTCTTGTTTAATTTCCACTAAATTCCACTAACAGTACGAATCCTTTGTGGTAATGAGTGCCTTATATACAAACAGTGTGCCATGGGTAAAGTGGCTTCTTCTGTAGGTATAAACCAACTAATATAGGACACAGTGCACATGAATTTTCCAGTATTATGGTAGACACCTAGCAAATGCCTTTTATATTATGTCTATATGATTGTCTTATTCAGTGGGGCAGAATTAAAACATTTTATGGTTAAATATATCTTGTTTTGTTTTATTCGTTATTACTTTACTATGATTGTATTTTTATATGTACTGTGTTCTAATTTTAAAAATGTAATAAGAATAAAAGCTACAACCATTTATCTTAAGCCTCACAAACATTTCTTATGATCTGTTGTGTGAACTGAATGTGGCTTTTAGTTTACATCTATTCACAAGTGGCTGCAGGAATTGGTTGCATAGGATACTGTTAGAAAGTTTTAATACATTTAAAATTGTGTTTTAAAGAGCCCCTATTACACATTGAAAAGGGTCATATTTCGGTTTTATGGGTCTCTAACAACATACTGATATGTATGCAAGGTCAAAAAACACGTTCATGGTCTTATAATATGCATTTATTTTTACCTAATTATCCCAGCGACTCCTATATGAATCGTTCAGCGATTAATTTGTTCCCAAACCCCTGCTTAGCGCGAAGCTAATCTGCACT
The DNA here is from genome assembly GCA_903798205.1 of Danio tinwini. Classification (NCBI taxonomy): domain Eukaryota; kingdom Metazoa; phylum Chordata; class Actinopteri; order Cypriniformes; family Danionidae; genus Danio; species Danio tinwini. The sequence goes on from CAIGQZ010032939.1 coordinate 1,176,007, forward strand.
GATTGGACCGATGACAGCCTGTTGCCATTGGTCGACAGCGTTCAGCGCGAGACAGTGATATGGCCAGCGTAGTTTATCAAGCCCGCGGCCGCGGGTCGCCAACATTGGATCGCAGCGGACGCTCGAAACATGCTTCAAAGTAAACTTACTAACAGTACCCGCTTCCCAACAGTGTTATTCAGACACCTCAGCACCGAAAGCAGTGCAGTTAAACACTTGCATATGCATGACATACATTCAGTTTTAATCCACACAGCAGCAAAGCTAAACTATTCTAAACCTTGACCGCTGCACGTGTGCAGGATCAGCTAACGGTGGCCATAGCAACGACAAACGGCAGTGGAACGAGCTCACGGAAGCATTTAAATCTGTAAACAAAGCAGCACGTGTCGCATTTACAACGTGGCATTAGACGCGATATGAGAATATAAAGAGTTAACCTGATACAGTACATGCGGTTACTAGTAACAAAACATGTAGATCATTTCTATTTGGAATCATTGCTGTGGCACCTCGTCCGTGAACTGCTATATGTTTTAAGTGCTTACCTGTACTCTGCTTTTCTAAACGATCACATCACCAGCCGGGAGGTTGTAGGATCCTCTGTCCTCTGACAAGCTATCTCTGCTCTCTATTCGCAAGCCTTTTCAGTGCTGCTTAACAGCCCGAAGCCCAGCGTTCAGCAGCCTACCGGTGTACCTATTTTTTTGTCCTTATTTTGCCTGCACCCCTGGTGTCAGGCAGGAACTAATGCATGAGCTGTGTAGTGATAGATCACCCATTGTAAACGTGCAGATTTCTGAACGACTCCTTTCCCTCACAATTCCAACAATATCCAGGTAAACACAGCGTCTTCATGAGCGTCTTGCTGCTGTGTTAGTGGGTGGGGCCGCAGGTTTGAATTTTGCCGGGTCTGTGCGCAACCATTATGTTTCGCGATGACGCCACGCCGAAACGGCTGAAGACTCGTTATGAAGACGATTCATTTAAACCACTATGAGTCGACTCTTTTATAGATGAATCAATAGTTTTAAAAACTGTCCACTTTCAGATTTAAGCTTTAGCTGGATATTTCACTTCACTAAGAGCTGTGATACACACTACATGGAAGGTCATTTTCAAAAACCCATAATAGGGGCTCTTTAATAACCTTGTGTTGATTTAAAACTAAGGTGGTTTCTGAAAGGCTAGCCAAAGCAAGCTGCTGCCTTGAAAGCATGAGATACCACTCTCTTTTCAGAGCTCTTTCCGCTAAAGCTAATTTGTACATACCACAAGGAAATTAACAATTGACCAAACTCACATGCTCTCACAACTCTAGTAGCTGTTTACACTGCCACATTCTTCATTAGCACAATTCCACACCACAAATTTACCAGCAAACATACTCTCACACTGTTCTCTCCACTCTTAAAGGCTTCAATCCTACTTGTCGACTCAATTCTAAACCATCTCTCCTCCTTTAAGCCATTTCTCCTTCTGTTGTACTTCCCACAGCATTTAAGCAGGCCGAAATAGCCCCACTGGGAAAGAAGTGTCGCAATATGTAGAGTTCCTAGGGCAGTGGTTCTCAAGTGGTGGGGACACTCTCGCAAGGGGCGCAAGTAGGCTACAGAATTGGAAAAAAAATTGAAAATTAGTTTTTTTTTTTGCAAATTTGTGATCTTTGTTTGGATTCATCGGCATACCTGTCAACCCTCCCATTTTTCCCAGGATTCGCCCGTATTTTACAGTTCTATCTCGCTATCATTCCGTAAAGGTATTTTCCTATATTTCTCCGTCTTTCTCTGAAGGGTGGCAATAAACATTAAAGAGCAGAGCCTCCCTATACGCAACCCATACCGCCGAACCACCAGAGGCCGCCCCTTGCTCTTAAATGTGAGTCAGTTCTGTGCTTTTGCTTTGTTTAGGCATGAAAACACTTAGAAATAAATATAAAAATGGCGAGATTCCCTTTTATTTTCATAACAGATGTGGTCTCCCCTTCATATGCAATCCTTAAAACAGTCATATAGCGATGCGTGATTGTCAGCTGATGCGATCCATAGTGATAAATAGACGCTGTTACCCAAACGGGTTCTGTACACGTACTTTAAAAACAGTCTAGGTTTTGGGTGCGTGTTAAACAGACATATACACATAATTAATAATAATAATAATATCTAAAGATGTAGATCTTGGTGGGGGTTTTTCAAACACACCTAATTTTGTGCTAATGAGCATAAAAAATTAGGAAACCAATCGAATGCTTTCATTATAACGTTAGATGTGTGCATTTTTTAAGTGACACCTGTTATTTAATGTAATCAACCAAAAAATAATAATCTAAATAAATAAGAGATTCATTTGTTGCTCTTTAATCAGAATGGGTAAGTTATACAGTGAAGAAAAGGTTAATGAGATTTGATAACTTGATTCTATTTCATTAATAGCTATTAATTTTAATAAGCTGAACTGTTTGCTATTTTATTTGCTGCTAATGTACACTATTTTTTTTATTTTGTAAATAATAATAATAAAAAATGTTAGAGACCATTTAACTGTTTATTTACAATAAAACAGCTTCAAATTAACATATTTAGTAATTTGGGGATTTTTAAAAGGGGGTCGGGTAATCCCTTTTTATGGTGGGCATATCCCTTATTTTCACATCCCAATGTCAGAATCAGAATCAGAAAGAGCTTTATTGCCAGGTATGTTCACACACACGAGGAATTTGTTTTCGTGACAGAGTTTCTACAGTGCAACAGAATTACAGAGGACTAAAAAACAGATAATAAATATATTTTAAAAAGTAGTGAATGCAATATACAAATTGACAAGTGTATGTACAGGTGTATTACTATATACAACATAATATGTGCAGATGTTATGTGCAAATTGGCATGTAAAGTGTGTTGTTAATTAAGTGTATGTGTGTATAAAAAAAGTGTATAGCAGGTAGTGATGTTGGTTCCACAATTATTATCATCAAGTGTTCATGAGATGGATTGCCTGAGGGAAGAAACTGTTTTTGTGTCGGGCTGTTCTGGTGCGCAGTGCTCTGTAGCGTTGACCAGAAGGTAAAAGTTTAAAAGAGGCAGTGTGCTGGGTGTGAGAGGTCTGTTGGGTGTGTTGACAGGTATGTTCATCAGATCTATTTTCGCTGCTAAAATAGACCAAAACAGTCATTATTTCATCAAAAATATAAGTGACTTAATATTATTAACTTGTTTGTTGAACTGTCATATGAAATCAGTGTCACATTTTCAATCGTGAGGTGATGGTAAATTAAGTGATGGTCAATTGTCAGCTCTCTTGATCGTTAGGTCATGTGATGCATGTTGCTGAACTGTATTCAAATGTTATAAATATAAAAACACCACATTTTGAAATGTATCTGCAGTACATCAGTTTAGTTTATTTGTGTGCTGCGCTCATAGACTTTATAAAACGCCGCTCTTTTGTTTGATTTCACCTCTAGAAGCTGCACAAGCCTCAAAAGTTTAAGGTCCTTGCACCCTGACTGAGTCCTAAAGTGTCGTATTTGTTTTTTCATATTTATCATTTGGTGGCTCTCAATTGTCAAAAACACCCCTCAAAATATTTGCTACGGATGCGAAAAATGCAGAAAATTGAACCATCCAAATAAAGTTTTATAACGGACGGAAGTTGCAGAGGCTGCAAACGTATAAAACGTGAGGTCATATTTAGTTTATATATATATATATATATATATATATATATAAAACAACTAGTCAGAATATAGGCTACAGTTAAAGCTTTTCTTTAGTTTTCGTAAAAAGCACGCATGCAGCCATGCACACACAAACATGTTTAAATACATTTATGTTGTTAATAAATAAATAACAATAAATTGTTGTAACATAAATTGTTGGGGGGAGGGGGGTGCACTGTGACCCCAACTGCAATGAACCAGCTTTGGGGGGCCCAGCTTGCAAAAGGTTAAGAACCTCTGCCCTAGGGGATTCAGTACATGGACCACTTCTCTTCTCTTTTTGCATGTCATCAGTCTGTTATTCAGAAAAAAAAATGCCTTTTCATATCACTGCTATTCTAGTGACACTCAGCTGTAACTGTTATTCCAGTTTGATTATCTGAGGATAACTGCTTGCATGTCAAAGAAACATGGCTGTATTTAGGCTGTAAGAAAGACCATCACCTTTAACTCAACCTTGCCAAGCCAGAACTGCTGTTCCTCAATTTGCAGTGGTTCATTGAATTTACTACATTTTTAAGGTGGTTACAAACTATTTGAGCTGAATTTAAATAAATAAATTAAGTTGAACATTACTAAATTTAATTTGTTTACATTCAGCCCATATAAATTGTTTGCAACCTTAAAAATTTAGCAAATCCAATGAATCATTTCTTTCAGTGTTGATAAAAGCTGCTCAAATCAAATTAAAGGCTCTGATATTTGCATGCAAAATAGTTACTGTTATATCCTTCACTCCTTCATCTAAATTCACTAATTCACATTCATGTACCCTCCAGAAGTCATCCCATAAAAGGATCAAATCTCTTTCATAGACTTTTATCTTCACTATTTAACTTGCCATTTTCAGGAAACAGCTAAAAGCACCTCCTATTCTTCAAAACTTGGACCTGGAAGCAATTTGTCCCTCACTATTCAGAGTTTTTACGTCAGTAATTAAAGACAAACGTTTAATAAAACTAGAGTAAATAAACACTGGGACTGCTGGTTGTTGCTTTGGCATCAGCTAAAGTTTTAAGACAGCAGTTTTCAGTTTTAGTTGGTTATATTTGTAGTGAAGGTAAACAAAACTAAAAACGGTGCATGTTAATGTGTTAGAGTTAAAAGTAAATTGTAGTGTTAATGTTATTTTGGGCAGCACAATGCACTCTGCGCTATTGTCTCATAGCAAGAAGGTTGATGGTTCGAGCCCTGGCTAGACCAGGAGGCATTTCTATGTATAGTTTGCATGTTCTCCCCGTGTTCATGTGGGTTTCCTCCGGGTCCTTTTGTTTACCCACAGTCTAAAGACATGCGGACATACAAGTTAATTGGATTAAAAATGCAAGGACTAAGTCAAATTAAAGTTTGTATTACATAGTAGTTATTAATATTTTAAATTATGCCTACATTTTTATGTTTTAATGTAAATAATTTCGCCAATTGTGTTTTTTTTATCTTGCTAATATAGCTACTTTTTTATGAATGCTTTTTCTCATTTTGATTTTCTAAAACTTTTTCTAATCATTTTATTTCAGTTTTACTTATAATGAAACATTTGTTTAAAATTAACCATCTGTGGGAAACTAATACTTATAGCTTTAGAAATACATATTTGTTAGGAATAAAATGACTGACATGAAAAGTGGCAGAAAAACTGACTATATGAAAAGGAGTGAAGAAAGAATCTCGTGACTGCTTGCATAATGAAATCTCAGCAGCAGCTGTGATTACATAACCACGAAACCGTATTAAATAATAAAGAAAATTGCATGGATATTTTCCATTTCAGACTGGATTGTAAAAAGAATAGCCTATACATGTAGCTCAGAAAGAGAACAATAAGAAGATTGTTCGAGCTTTCTGTAGCATAAAGTTGGCCGCGTTTCTCTCGCTAGCTCTAAAGGGTTAATACGGTCGGGCGGAGCCACAATACATTTGAGCCTCGACACATGAATGTTAAACAGCCAGTCTACGCTGGATAGAGCGTCTTTGACAATAACTGTTATGTGTGAGCGCTGCCATTAGGCTGGATATTTTAGGTTACATTACACATGGATGTTCGCGGTGACTGGATGTAGATGTAAACTCGCTCGTGTTCGGAAAGCAGCTTGAACCAGACGAAGGGTAACCCTTTTTATTTATCGACAAATAAAATGGAGGGTTTTGAAGGAGCCAGCAGCAGCGAAAGCGTTTTAGATCTGTCCCGTTTGAATCTGAACAACCAAAGTTTGGACTCGGTTAGCGAGAAACGACGGAAAGACACGAAACAGTTGTATCTGTGTTACAACCGAATGACGTTTCTGGCTGAATCTATCAGTTTGTTCTATAACCTGGAGTTTCTCGACATCAGTAACAACACGCTGTCGGTCATCTGCGAGGACATTACCCGACTGACCAAGCTCAAAACACTCATAGCCAAGAATAATCGTTTAAATGAGTTCTCTCTGCCCAAACACTTCGGCTCTATGCAGCTGGAAGTGTTGAATTTTAGTGGGAACAGGTTTGAGGAGATGCCGACCCAGTGTTTGCAGCTGCTGCGGCTCCAGTCTCTGTCTCTTGGAGGAAACTGTCTGAAGAGCATCCCAGCAGAGATCGAGAGTCTGACCAGGTAACATCTACACTAGCAGCACACTAGCTAGACATCTCACTAGGTTTTAAAGCAGCAGCTACTTGTTGGACGAATGCCATCCTTTTTTCCTGTACTTTTATATCTCGTTGTAATTATAGTTTAATGATTAAATAGCCTAGTTGTTTTATTTCTCCCTGAAATTACGACACATTTCTGGGTCATAAAGGGATAGTTCAATCAAAAATAAACATTTACTATGTTTACTCAGCCTTAAGTTTATTTAGCCTACTCACCCTCACAACTTTTTTTTATTCTGTTGAACACAAAATAAGGTATTTTGAAGAAAGCTCACTAAACATTGAGTAGGAAAAAACAAATACAAATACTCAATAGGTTTGAAACAAGTAAAGGGTCAAGGGTGAGTAAATGATGACAAAATATAAATTTTTTTGGATGAACTATCCCATTCTTATTGTCTAATATGTTGAAAGAAATATCAAACTCCTTAATTTTAATGTGAAATTTTCATAACATTTTTCAGTTGATTTCACGTTACCTTGAGCGAATGTTGTGAAATGTGCTGTAGGCTACTTCCAAGCAACGCTAGTTCGGTGATGACAACAAACTTCAGGAAGTGACATCATCTTACATGGAGAAAACAACAGTGAATATAAGTGTAAACATTCATTCATTTTCTTTTCGGCTTAGTACCTTTATTAATCCGGGGTCGCCACAGCGAAATGAACCGCCAACTTATCCAGCACATGTTTTATGCAGCGGATGCCCTTCTACCTGCAACCCATCTCTGGGAAACATCTATACACACTCGCTCACACACATACACTACGGACAATTTAGCCTACCCAATTCCAAACTCCACACACAAACGCCAACTGACCCAGCCGAGGCTCGAACCAGCAACCTTCTTGCTGTGAGGCGACAGCACTACCTACAGCGCCACCGCGTCGCCTTAAGTGTAACCAACTATGTTTAAATGTAAATTAATATGCTATAAAATGTAGGCCTTTTTAGATGCTTACCAGATCTTTGTAACTTACACAGCATATGTTTTCTAATCTAGACCAAACTATTTTTTTCATACATATATGAGCAATTCCATGCTAATGTCAACCTTGCCATGAAAAAAAATAAGTTTTCATGAAAATAGCGAAACAACTTCATTTTTTGTGTAGGCTTGTATTTTATAGTGCCTTAAAAATATTCAAAAATGTTTCTGTCAGTGTTTTCAAACAATTATATTTGATTTACAAAAGTCACAGAAGTGGAAATTTCACATCAGTCACATCCAAAACGAAGCTTTTTCGCCTCATAACTGCAAAAATGTAAAATAAATTTAAATCAATGATTTTTGTTCTATAGAGAGCCAACTCTTAACTTCTTGATTAGCATTGTTTCTTTTGGGTTGTGTAGTTTAATTCACAGAATTTCTACAAAGTATGTTGTATAGTGAAAACTCAGACTTTTTTTTGTCACATCCATAACGCATGTTTATTTTTCACATTTGAAATATAAAAAATGTATACAGATTGATATTTTTCTGGTCACTAAACTCTGTGGTTAGTGGTTTTGGAAATTATAAGCAGTTTCTTCAATATAATATCTGCATATACTTTCTATGTGAATTTATGTTTTGAGTTTTTACTGCAAATGTCACATCCATAACGTTGGAATTGCTCATATAAAATGTGTAGTGTAGCTACTGTTTGGGTATTGGATTTCCATCTAATTAAATTGTTCTTAGAACGTTTTGCTAACATTCCTGATTTTCTTGATGTTCTTCTTGAATGTACTATTTAAATACAAATATTAAGGGATCAGTAACAAATTTTGCATAAAAAGTACATGAAAGAGTACATGAGACATTAAAGGGGATGGTTAACCCAGAAATGAAAATGTACTCACCCTCAAGTGGTTCCAAACCTTTTTTTCTGTTAAACACTAATGAAGATATTTTGAAGAAAGCTGAAAACTTAGCACTGACTTCAATAGTAAGAAAAACTATTGGTTACAGGTTTCCAGCTTTCTTCAAGCTATACTCTTTTGTGTTTAACAGAAGAAAGAAACTTTGAAACAAGAGTGAGTAAATAATGACAGAAGTTTCAGGTGATCTCTTTAAGTCAGAGGTCTTAAAACATGCTCCTGCAGAGTTTATCTCCAACCTAATAAAACACACCTGGAGCAGCTTATAAAGCAGCTTATTCTTTTCAGGATAATAAAAAAAATACACCTTATAAAACTTTATAAGACTTTCCAGTAGCATGGTTCAACAGCTATGGACTAACTTAAACATTCAGAAATAAAATCCTCCATGAACAATTGTATAAATAATGTTGTTTTTCTGTAGTGGACAATCACCAGATTGCAGCACATCAGTTCTCAGTTATTCTGTAACCCCACAAATACCAACTCAGCAAGTTCAGTCTGCAAAAACAAGCTCTGACAGAAACTGACAGGGAAAACACTGATATAACAAAACCACTCAGAATGTCTGTTAGTGCAGTGTGGATTGCTCTCATGAAAGCAGACCATTGATATTCAGATGCTCTTGATGTACTTCTGAATGCCACTGCAGCACATTACGCAACAGCAGGAATATTTACAAGAGTTTTGAGAAGCCAGATGTGAAGTCAGATTGCACTGCATCCAGATCCCTCGCCTTTGGCTGTTGTTCATTTTCTCTTTTGTCTCGACTCCCGCCATTAGTATTTATTTTCAGCTTTGGGCCGCTCCAGCTAATAGTAGTACAGCAACTACTAGGGAGGTGGGCATAATGATAGCAAGGCCTCATCTGATTGGTTGAATTTATATAAACAACCAATGCATTAAATACAAGCAGTATTGCGTATACTATTATAGCAGAAATTATAATTTTGCAATAGAGCTGCACAATATTGGAAAAATGTAACATTGTGATATATTTTTATTCGCAATAAAAAGTGCATGAAAGATCTTTGTGGAAGTGCATCTCCATAAAATCTAATAAGCAATCTATAAATACAATAAAGAAGATGATGCAATTAAAATAAACACAGTTTTGTTGTTTTGCAAGTCTAATAGTATTCAGGTACAGTAATTGAATAATAAAAATAAACTATTTAATAAAATTAGTCATTATTAATGATACAAAGGTACAGTTTCTTATGCCTGAATGCTTTTAAAAGCATTATACAATCATAGGCCTCAAAAGCACATGTAAACAATTAATTATAATACAAACTCAGCATTGCATATCCTGCGATGTGACTATTGTGAATGATCACATTGCGATATCAGTGCTGAAACTATAAATTGTGCAGCCCTACTGGTAATTCATCTTGTAAAACAAAATGACCTGCAATAAGTTACTTATCATTTAAAGGCCACACCCTCATATTAAAACAGACCATGACTTGTGCTTCATTAATTTATTGGGGGCTCTAATCTTCTTGTCTTTCCCATAATAGTACTATGCTTTCCATGGGACCAAAGAAGAACAAGAGAGTAAAACAGCATTAAGACATGTAAACATGCACTTTGAATCATTTTCATCATTAAATAACTACATGAAGTCTTTGCTATTGTTGCAAAGTAAATCATCATTCTAGCTGATGTAACTTCAGAAGTGTAATCCAAAAGACAGATTTTCCCTTGCTTATTGCTCTTTCTCTGAACAAAGTGCACGGTGTGCAAAAAAAGAGGTCATTCAAATGATTATCTTGCCCTCTGTTCCCTTCATTTGTCATGTTTTTTAGTGTTCCAGAGCTTTTTATCAGTAGTTCAGTCATTGTGTCAGTGGGAAAAAAAAATTATAATAATAATAGTAGTAGATTTTATTTGAGACACTTTTCCAACCACTCAAGGTCACCAGACATGAGATGCAATAAATAAATAAAAAAACAATAAATATCTATAAACAGTAATATTCAACAATTCAAAATAATTCAATAATTGCATTCAGTCAGGTTGCACACATAAATCACATCTATTAATTTGTCTATAGCTAGTGAGAACCATTTTACTGGGATTGGTACAGACCAGACACATTAATTATTATTATTATTATCATTCACTCATTCATTTTCTTGTCAGCTTAGTCCCTTTATTAATCTAGGGTCGCCACAGCGGAATGAACCACCAACTTATCCAGCTCGATTTTACGCAGCAGATGCCCTTCCAGCCGCAACCCATCTCTGGGAAACATCACACAGCATACCCAATTCACCTGTACCGCATGTATTTGGAGTGTGGGGGCAACCGTAGCACCCGGAGGAAACCTACGCGAACACAGGGAGAACATGCAAACACAGAAACACCAACGGACTCAGCCGAGGCTCGAACCACCTACTGCAGAACTACCTACTGCACCACTGCGTCGCTTATTATTATTATTATTATTATTTTTATTATATAAAATATCATTTGTCAATTTAAAATAAAAATGTTGGCTTAATCAAACACTAATGATGCTACAAACTACATTTAAAAATAAATTTCAATTGCACAACTACACTATGCAAAAAATTAGAAATGTATGTCTGTCAATATAGTCAACACTCTACATTAAAAAATGAATTTTCATAATGACATTCAAATATTAAAATTGGTTTATTCACACAAAAGTATGTAAACCTACATTTGTCTAGTTTTGTCTAGTGTCCATTTCATGAACACAATTTGGAATGTTATTTATCTTAGAGCTGGTTGGTTTGGTTCATGGTTCATGTTCAAGATTTAAATCCTTACAGAGAAAGTGAATAGGAAAAAATTTTTTTCAATCACTCTTAGCAAGGAGTCAAACACATTTCCTTGCTTAACGATTGACTACCAGTGACCTGTTTTCTTCTGCTGAGAAGTTCCCTCTGAACCTTATCACTGTAGTCTTAATTATTAGACACGTGCAGATTAATAAACGCCTTTCACAATGTCAAGGAAATAAAGCTCCCAGAGCGTGACTCAGGGTCTACCAGCTCAGTGGCTGATGATTATAGTATGTTGTTAACTGATTGTGCAAATAACTGATATGGGAAACAGTTGACAAACATCAAACAGCCTACATGATGTCTGCGGCTGGTGCAAAGCAAAACAGTGCATCAACATACACTAAATATGTTGATCCAGTGTGCAAATGCAAATAGTATAACTTTAGTTTGAGAAGTAGGGAAAGGGGGACACAAAATGGGGGAAATTTTTTCGATTTACATACATTTTTAGGAACTATAGTGATACAAAATACACAAATAAAATGACTGATTAAACTAATTTATTTTTTAACTAACCTAAAATACATTTAACGATATTCCCATTTACCTTATTTCTGATCAATGGATAGGAGACTTTGTGAGCTTTTTAAAGTAATTGTGCAAATATTATCTGCTTTTAGTGAAATCCAACTATCCTGTAATGACTCTGAAGGGCTTCATTTTTGCAAACCGCAGAGAAGTCTCTCATTTGAACTTTGTTTCACACTTTACTGACAGTGAAAATAAATGGGAATCTCTCAGCGCTATAGAGCCTTAGGCCGCAGGATCAGTTTGCCATGTGGTCTCTACTGGAGCCATGAGTCTGCTGAGGCCCACTTGGCCGCGAGCCAACCAGTCATAAAGAGATGTGCCCTGTTGGCCCACATTACACACTGAGTTGGTCCTTTTCGAGAGATCTGGGCCTCTTCTCCCTTGCCATTTCTGTCTGCTGTGGTAATTGTAGAGACTAAGCTGTGATGGGTTGGCGAAGGGGATTGGAGTATTGAAGCAAAAATGAAAGCCTATCTTTAGGGAGGACAACAAATCAACAAAGTAGTCTCTCGCTCCTGTGCTCTCAGTGTCTTATTCTCTATGCCTAGATGTGGATATTTTTTTTCTGTGGAAAGTTAAAATAAATTCTTCAGTACATATTTTATTTGACCTACTTCATTCATGGTGAATACTTCATTTAGTGGGAAATACGCAATTTGAAATTCACAAACATTTATATACTATTAACAAACATCCCAACGGCATCAACACTGCTAATGTCAATTAGGTGAATATCTTAAAATGTGCTGTGTGCTTCTGCTTAGTACCAAAATAAACTAAAATGACAGTAGTGAGAAAACATCAGTTAAGAAGCATCTGATAGGTAGGTAGGGCTGCACAATTAATTGGAAAATATGGAGGTCGCGATTCAGCACTGCACTGGGATTGATAGTAAATCTCCTTTGATGTCTAAAAAGGCGGAGCCCAAATGCCACACCTCCCTATTCCAAATATGATACTGACCAATGGTAATCTGATTCTGTTTAAACCAGATGCAGAACTCATCAGTAAATAGTGATATTCACGCATAAATAGATGCGTAAACATTTTGAGTTCACTCGCTTCATCCGCGCATCAAATTGGCTTCATTTGCACATCAAATTCACGGATTCGCATTATGGGCAGGGCTTTTGTCTACCCGGTGATTCTAGATTCACTGCCAAATGGCTAACATGGATTTTATTGAGATAGTAGCTGTGTTTATGTGCTTTAGGAAGGCTGAAAAACAGTGTAGATTTGTTTGGCGCCATGTCTGAGTCCACTAGATCCATTCAGAGGTGCACCCAGCCCTGCGAGTTCATCAGCTCCTCCAGAAACTGTACCTGGATGATGGAGGCTTTCAGCTGTGCTTCTAACTGAGCCGAACCCAGTTTGATGAACTATTGTCTGGTGTCATTAAGAAGATTTCCCTCATGATTGAGGACGCTCATGATTGGTTAATGTGACACAAATGTCCACTAAAGTTTAGATTTTCCAGCTTGAGCGATTTGTGCGCCGTCTTTGCATTGAATTAACATGTAAAATACTCATGCGTGACGCTTCATCTGCATCTGATTTGAACGCAGCATTAAGGTGTTTGTCACTGCAGGGAACCTTTAAAATTAACTTTTACCACTTTTTTCAAAACTACATCAGACCACTTTGTTCTTTAATTTCACCTCAGGTATAATTTCACTTCATGCTCATAAACTATTAAATGAATGCTTTAGATTTTTATTTATTGATAAATGCACAAGTGTGTACACTATATAAACTAGTTTTTCCATGAAGCATTGGACCTGGATTTTCTAGTGTTTGTAATGAACAACAATAAGGATGTTTGATGAAGATATCAATGCAATCGTGAAACATTTATCTGTATTGGCTTTAAAACAGCTGAAGTTAGAGCAATTTCCTCATAGCCTTTACATGTTTGCATTGATTGTTTACTGACCTTTTCCTACATGTCTGGGTTTGTTCAGTGAGAGATTTCCTATTGATTTTTTTTAGATACTATAATGTAGTAGTCCTCAACAAGGGGTAGGCTTCGCATTGGCAAGCTTCCAGAGGCACCAATAAGTCTTAACAAGTCTTATTAGCATGTTATTAAATTAACATAATTGAATTCCAAAACAAAGACAAAAAAGTAAAATTTACAACATTAAAATTACATCATTGTCTTACAACAAAATACAAGTGGTGCCAAAAATATTTTAGATAGTAGGACCTTTACAAACGGCAGGGTCATGGAATCAAAAATACTGTGAATCAGTGCTTTAATGTATATTCAATAGGTTTTATAGTAAAAACAAAGAAACGTGTATTGAAGTCTCAAGAAGTGCACTAGTGACACACATTTCAAAACCCTTTTTAGTGGCACGCATCCAATAACAGAAGTGCTGGTTTGAGCAGTGAGTGTAGAAAACCATAAGAGTTATAATGGTAGGCAAGTGAGTGTAATGGCCAGCTAAGAGCTGTGTGGGTAAACATCACTGTCCAGGCTTTAGGAGGCAGACTACACTGACACCGGCACCCATAGTATAGTCTGACTGCTTTGCATTCCAGAAATTGTTGTGTGAATCCTATTTAAATTGGCATGGATGGGTTTAGTGGGATGAGTGTAACAGTCAGCTTATAGAAGCTGTGTAAACTTCATTCTCCTAACCTAGACTAATTCTGTTTTTCTTTTGTCCTTGTTTATTGTACTGATTACCATGCCAGAAACATTGGCTCAAATCCCATAATGAAGGATTTTTGGTTTCCCATAATGATCTTGCAATTATTATAATTGTCAACATGATCCCTTCTTTGTCTTTCTAGCTTAGAGCTGTTGTATTTGGGTGGTAACCAGATCTCCACCATCCCTGCTGAACTAGCCAACTTGCCCGGCCTTAGTTACTTGGTTCTGTGTGATAATCGTATCCAGAGTGTCCCACCTCAACTAACCCGGTTAGTATGAGATGTGCCAAACATATCCTTCCTACAAAGTTGGTCAATTAGACCTGCAAGATTAAAGCAAAACATTATTTAGATGAAAACCATTTAATCGCTTTTGCCTTTCCTTTCACCATCACAGGCTCTATTCCCTACGTTCTCTGAGTTTGCACAATAACCTGCTGACATATCTTCCGAGAGAGATTCTAAGTCTGGTTCACCTTCAGGAGCTCAGTCTTCGTGGCAATCCCTTGGTCGTACGCTTCGTCAAGGACATGACCTACGATCCCCCATCACTTCTGGAGCTGTCTGGCCGCACTATCAAAAGCAAGAACCTTCCATACTCTCATAAAGACCTTCCAAGCCATCTAGTCATCTACCTAGACACAGCCAGCAAGTGCCCCAACCCCAAGTGTGCAGGTGGGAGAAGAAAGATCACATAAACTTTATGTGGATATAACCTTAAAGTACATAAAGAGGTCAATTTTAATCAAAATACTTTCTAAATATTTATCTGACCATCTCTTTCCCAGGTGTTTACTTCGATTCATGTGTTCGTCACATAAAGTTTGTGGATTTCTGTGGGAAGTATCGCCTTCCCTTGATGCACTACCTGTGCTCCCCAGAATGCACCTCTCCCTGCAGCTCCAACCCTCAAAGCGACGCCGACTCAGACGATGACCACAGTGTGCCCGTCGATCGCCTTCAAAGAGTCCTGCTGGGATAACTTCGCTCACCCTGCACACGCCGCTCTCTTTCTCACTCTCTTTCACAGTGTTATCAGCAAGAACATTGAACTTTACCAGCCAGCTGGCTCAAAAAAACTCTCAGCTGAAGCCAAATCTTATTGCCAAGTGATTGAGTAAGTGGAATACAGCAGCATTCTGGGAAAGCATGTCTTCAGGTAGTTTCCCTCACAAAGAAAGGCTTTGCCTTGATCAAAAACACTGGTGGTTCAGAATAGTTGTTTTATAAAATAGTTATATTAACTAAGTTGCCTTGGTCATTAATCTGTTTAGCTCTTGCACTTTCGGAATACTTGGAGGACTCACTTTAGGTACATGCCTATATTCTGATCGACAGTAGATGTCTCTCACAGTAGAACGCTTACTCAAAATTTCCACATTACGCACAAAGATTTACTGTGAATTAAAAACAAATAACAAACTTTGAGAACTCTTTTGCTTTTTAGATTTGTGAGATATTTAGAAACATTTTTTTGTAACACGAGACCTCACTGCTAAAGAGACTACATGCAGAATTCAGAAACTAGGGACACCGCTGGCCGTTATGTGAACCGTAGACAGCAACTTCTTGCTGGTGCTCAAATTCTTACACGTTATCCATGACCTCCATTCACATGGGGGGGTCGGTGTTAACACTTCTCACTTACTTTGGAGTGAAGTCAAGCATTGCCAGACAGAATTGTGGGTCTGTCGAAAGGAGTTGGATTTGTTGTTCGCTGCAGAATGTAAAGAACGTTCAAGTTTTCAATCACCAATGCAGGGATCAGCCAATCGGATCGCATTTTGCAAATACTAGTGCAGACGCTAGCCAATGATGTTCGTCCAACACCAGCAAACAGTGTTATGTCAAAATAGAGGAAAAGCTTATAATCATGGTTGGTAATTACCCAGTGCTTTATGCACTCTTTATACACTACTGCTACTACTTCTGTGCAGTTTTAATGTCATGGTCAAAGCTGGGTGTGATTGGCTGTCGTCACTATGATGACTGTGATCAGTTTGAAGCTTTAGACACACTCTTAAGTCAAGTGTTAACACCAATAACCTGTGTGAATGGGACTTTAGAGACTTACAGAGATTCATTGCCAATATACTCAGGAGTCAAGATGAAGACCTTTTTCATTTTTCAATTAGAAGTAAAAAGAAGTTGAAAACACATCTTCACAAACATTTCATTTAAGCTTTGGTGTTTGTTTTAAATATGCTCACTAAATGACTGCATTCAAAAACTGGGGCAGCATTTGATATCTTGTGATAAAACGTGACAAAGGTCAACAGTCACTTTGTTTTAAAGGGTTATTGTTCTTTAGCCCACGCTCGCAACAATAAAAAAGGAAAAATTATATTGTTACAAAGCCAGTGGACATATTCTTTGGTTTCCATGTCTTTAAGAAAAAAATCCAAACACTTTATGTTTTATACTCACTTTCTCTTAGTTTCTTCACGTATGTCTTACACTCATAGGCTTATTCAATATTGACTATGCAGATAATTAATGCAGTTATTATTTCAGAGTTTAAAAATTCATATCTAAAGGCTTTTATACCAAGTAATCATTTATGATATTTTCTTTACATCATTGACAAGATAGAATGTATTTTATTTAATATTATGAAGACCAATTTGGATAACATTCACTCCTCTAATGGTTTATAAACATGTCTTTGCACTTCTTATGTAGTGAACTATAATAAAAAAAAATAAAAGTTCATTTGTGTGTGGGCCATTTAATCTTTCTTATGAACACTGCATGCTTTTCTACCAGAGGTAAAAAAACTAAAATGTTTCTACAGTCCCGGTAAGTAAAAACATGGAATGTAAATACAGTGAATCTTAAAAAAATATTAATAATAAATAAATAATAATTACATATTTATATATATATATATATATATATGCTACGCAGTGGTGCAGTAGGTAGTGCTGTCGCCTCACACAGGTCAGTTGGTGTTTCTGTGTGGAGTTTGCATGTTCTCCCTGCGTTCTCGTGGGTTTCCTCTGGGTGCTCCAGTTTCTCCCACAGTCCAAAGACATGTGGTATAGGTGAATTGGGTGGGCTAAGTTGTCTGTAGTGTATGGGTGTGAATGAGTGTGTGTGGATGTTTCCCGGAGATGAGTTGCGGCTGGAAGGGCATCTGCTGCGTAAAACATGTGCTGGATGGGTTGGCGGTTTATTCTGCTGTGGCGACCCCGGATTAATAAAGGGACTAAGCCGAAAAGAAAATGAATGAATATTTATATATATATATAATTATTTATATATATATATATATTTATATATATTTACAGTTGAAGTGAATTATTAGCCCCCCTTTGAATTTTTTTTTCTTTTTTAAACATTTCCCAAATTATGTTTAACAGAGCAAGGAAATTTTCACAGTATGTCTGATAATATTTTTTATTTTGGAGTAAGTCTTATTTGATTTATTACAAGCATTTTTGAAGACCATTTTAAGGACAATATTATTAGCCCACCTAAAAGCAATATTTTTTTCTTTGATGGTCTACAGAACAAACCATTGTTATACAATAACTTGCCTAATTACCCCATCCTGCCTAATTAACCTTATTAACCTAGTTAAGCCTTTAAATATCACTTTACGCTGTCTAGAAGTGTCTTGAAAGTCAAATATTTTTTACTGTCATGGCAAAGATAAAAAAAAACGTTATTAGAGATGAGTTATTAAAACTATTATGTTTAGAAATGTGTTAAAAAAATCACCTCTGTTAAACAGAAATTGGGGAAAAAAATAAACGGGGACTAATAATTCTGACTTCAACTGTATATATTTAAAGTGCTGGATTAAAGCTCATGGATTGAATTAATTAATTTCCTCAGTTCTTTAAACAATAACTCATAATGACAATGAGAACGCAGCTTTTATGTAATATTCACATATTTATTAAAAGGAAAAAATCATGTGTACATAAATATTCTCAGCCTTTGCTCAATACTTTGCAGCACCTTTGGCAAAAATTAAAGCTGCCTTTTCTGACTGATGTTACAAGCTTGACACACCAATATTTGGGCAGAAACAAAAAGAAAGCCTATCTCGTTACAACGAGATTTGAGTGTAATGTGACAGAGCCCCCCTCAAAGAGTGGTTTCCAGATGCTCAAATTACAATCTTGGTGGGAGGTGTAGTAGTGAATGCAAAAGAGGGGGAGGGAAGAAGGGCCAGGTCCATGCACCGGAGGTGGGCCTGGAGCTGCGGAGAGCCTGGAGAACGGAGCTGTGGAGGGCCTGGAGCGTGAAGCTGAAGAGGGCCTGGGCCTTGGTTCAAGACGCACTGTTAGTTAATTTAACCCCAGTGGATCAGGAGGTTTTTCGGGGAACTCGGGAGGATCTGGCGCCCCTGGTCATTCTGGGAAAATCAGTAAGATCTGACACTCTTGGCCATTCAAGGACTTCCGGATGATCTGGAACCCCTGGCCAGTAGGAAGGATCTGGTGCCTGCCATTAGATTAATTCAAGAGGATCTGGCGCTTCTGGCCATTTGGGGAATTCAGGAGGATCTGCCACCCTTTTCAGGGACTCAGAAAGGGCTTCTGGCAACTCTGCAGGATCTGGCAGCGACGGAGGATGGTGGTGGCAGCTCTGGCAGTAACAGCTATGATGGTGGCAGCAGCTCTAGAAACTCAGATGGTGGAGGCCATTCTGGTGGCTCAGTTGATGGCATTTCAGGAAGAAAGACAGGACCTATGGCAGAAACAGTCCATACCGGTCAACCCTCCTGTTTTTCCAGGGATTCTCCCGTTTTTTACAGTTATATCCCGCTATCTTCCCGTAATGGTATTTTACCATATTTCTCTAATATTTTTTTTTCTTTCTCTGAAGGTTGGCAAATAAACATTAAAGAGCAGAGCCTCCCTATAGGTAACCCATACAGCCAAACCACCAGGGGCTGCCCTTTGGTTTTAAATGTGAGTCTATTCTGTGCTTTCGCTTTGTTTAAGCATGAAAACACTTTAAAATAAATATAAAAACGGTGGGATTCCCTTTCCTTTTATTACAGGTGCCGTCCCCCCTTCATATGCAATCCTCAAAACAGTCATATAGCGGTGCATGACTGTCAGCTGACGTGCTCCATAGTGATAAATAGAGGTTGTTTCACAAACAGATTCTGTACACGCGATTTGAAACTGAGCGAAAGTCTGGGTTTTGGGTGCGTGTTTAAACAGACATATTATTATGGTGAGTGTATCCCTTATTTTTACATCCCAATGTTGACAGGTATGGAACAGACTCAAAGCCATCTTGTGAGCTGGTGGCAGACTGGCCGTGAACATTTTGTGAGCTGGAGGGATGGTTGTGGCTACTTTGTGAGCTGGCGGACTGGAGGCGGCCAGCTTGTGCTTGACTGGATTGTCGGTGGCCATTTTGTGAACTGGCTGTGGTCTAGGCTGGTGAACATGACAGGACTACAGGTGATACCAGCATAAGGGTGTTACTGGGTTGGGCAGCAAGCCCCCTCACCAGTGGGTCTTGCTGTCTATTGCAAATCAGGAACAAACAGATGTATACGGGCAATACAGAGTCATAGTCAACTAAACAGGCAGATGGTCAAAAGGCATTCAACAGACAAATTAAAACAAACAAAACAAAGCAAGGTTCAAACACAGAAGGCAAGGCAAGGAAAATGCGTCGTAATGTTCACAGTTCAGTTCAACAAGACTCAGCAACTTCTGTGTGTTTGTGTGCTGACTTTAAAATCAGTTCATGAGTTGCTGAGTTTATAATCAGTAATCAGTTCATGAGCTGCTTCAGTTGTGTGTGTTTGCAATCAGACAGGATCTAGGGCAGGTGTGTGAGTGGTGCATGACTAGATCTTGTAGTTCTTTTGCTGGCAGATTTGTAGATTTGATCTGCATGGGCTAGATTGCTGGTGACTGTGACAATGAGATATTGTCATTATAAAAAGATTTCTTTTTTTTATACCGGATTTTTCTTTTTCTTCTCACATCCAAGATTGCTTTTTATTTTCACCGTGCGGTATGTTCAAAACAGGGCTTCCTTTAATTATAATTTTTTTATTGTAGCTACTCAGACAATCCATGATTTTAGATTCAACGTAGGTGTGTTGCTCAAATTTCGATTCATATTCTTTTTTGCAAACTCAATTACTACAGTTCCCATAGGATATCTTGTATGTTTAAAAGGTCTATTCCAGATAATTTTTTGTTATTAACTTTTAGTTTTTTCCAGACATAGACAAAACAAAATAATTGAAAAAAAATTTAAAGAAGAGTCTAACAGACATCAGTATCTTGACAGTCAGATGAGGTCAAGTAAGTCAGGTAATTGTATATTTGTTTTTGTCAGCATGGAATACCAGGATTTTTAAAATATATTTGCTGCCTAAAATAAAAGATTTTGTAGTGACTTTTCTCAAATTTTTTTGCAATATTTACTGCATTTCTTGTGTTGTTTTGCTGTGAAAGTATACATAAAAGTACACATCTTATTTCATCATTATAATTTTTTTTACCATTGGTTTCTGTTATCTATGGCAACTTGAGGTATTACACACACCAGATAATCACTTTCTATATGCAAATATAATGTTATTTAATATAAAACAATGCAGATGGTGCGGCAGGAATCTGAACAGTGTCCTGGCTGCACTGTAAAAATATCTGTTAATTAATAGGTTTTCTGTTTTATAAATTAGCATTTTGTCTGTTTATTTACAATTATGAATTGCATTATGTTACCTTGGCCTCTGCTCTATCAAATATTGATGCTGAAAATTCAACACTGCAGTTCAACAAAATGACTTATATAGATAATTTAGTAATCTGAAACAATATATTGTATTGAAAATAATATATACTTTGTTAATAACAGAAACAGTACTGAAAGTTTATTATCAGGTTCTTGTGCCATAATTTACAACACCAACCCAGACAATATATCACCTTAAACTAATGAAAATGTCAATAATGTCACTTTTTCAATCTTTTCAACATCAAAAGTTGTTAATGAACAGATCAAGATCTCATATTGCAGTTCATAAGCATATATAAATGAAAAAAAAAATCATAAAACAGACAGTTTTAGAATATGTTTTACAGTGTGGTCAAAATTTGCAGGAAATATGCATCAATACAAAATATGCAATTTCCTCTAAATTTTGCACACATTTATCCATTAAATTTGCAGAATCACTAAATTCTGGATGAAGTCCTCCACACAACAGCTGCCTAATAGGTCATGGGAATTTCAATGCTATCTCATGCCAGTTCCTAACTTTAATTTTGTATGAATTTGTATGATCTTATTCAAACATTTTGGTACGATTTGTTTATCTTTCAATGACGGTTGGGTTTAGGGGTGGTGTTTGGTGCAATACCTCCTTTTAAAAACCTGACATTTTCTTATTTTAGCCACTAAGCTGAAAAAATGTAAAATAGCTATATTTCCTTCTGAGATCAGGCTGCAAAATTCAGCATTTTAGTCCATGAAAGCCAGGGAAAGGTCTTATTGCCATTTGGTTTAGAGTGGGAACAATTAAAACATTTAACATTTAACCAAGTGATTGTTTAGAACAAAATTTGACTTTTATGTTTGTTTCCTCAAACTAAAACCAGGGAACCAAATAGAACAATGTAAGCACCATTAAAATAAAACAAGGGAACAAACTAGTAAACAATGGCCATTCAAATTCTGAAGAAAAAAACACCCATGTGTGGATCTGTACACGTTTCACCCTCCATTCTTGTAATCAATTAATTTCCATGATGGTAGTGATGATCACGTGGTCCCGTTGCTAACATTTTGTAAACTTTGAAGACTGTTTTCATTAAGTGTAATTACCTGTTGCTTATGTAAACTTTGTTGAAATAAAAAAAAAAGAAAAGAAAAGAAAGCTTTGCTGCATTTAAGGTATCATTAAAATTGAAATGTGTTTTAGTTGGCCAGGCTGATTCCCCTCAGAACCCATTAGCCAGACACTTGTCAGTTCAGACGGTCAGGAAGAGTTTCAGGATTTGGCCGGTGAATATACACGACCGAGTTTCTGCATTTGCATTTGAACGCCATCTCATCACCGCCGCTGAATACAGAAGGACTTTCTTTTCACCTTCCAAATTCAAAGTTCCACTCTATACAGCACACTCTTTCTCTGGAGGATAAAGACTTGCTAACACAAATTGATGCCACTCTTTTTTTCACTTTATTCTGCTTTCAATGCTGTGTGGATTGTCTGATCCTTGATGGGTTTTGAAGGACAGATGTGTTATTCGTTATGCAGTTTGTTTGACCACTTTTTAAGATCTCAAAGCCTCCTGATGCCCTGCTGACAGCACTCTGAAAGTGTCTCTCCTCACTTCAGTGATTCTCAATATGTAATGTCCTGAGCGCTGAGATGTTGTTTTCGCCATAGCTTGCACATTTGCTTGATGCTATAACGTTGGTTAAATGCTACTTTTCAGAGCTTTTATCTCCCCTCTTTGAATTGGTAGCTGGGGAGCAAACCATTAACATTCACAATGAAACTCCTTTAAATGTCTTTATAAAAAATTGCAGAACAAATTATTTGTATTTCCAAATCTCTATAAGATTCCCAAACCCTCTAGAATCATTTATTTCAAGATGTGGAATCTTCAGATCTACTAGAAGTTTCTGAGCTTTGGAATTTGTTTAAATTTTGCTGACACTTTTTATTTCCGTTGTCAGAGAATCACACTGAGGAAGCTTACTGAATGTCATCACATTACTGAATGTATATTGAATGATACTGTAAGTGAATCATATGTTGATTGAGTAGCTGTTTAAATGACAAATGCATTTTGATTCTCATAGAGACTTTGGTTTGAGATCTTTGAGTTCAGCTCATGGAAAATGGGAGCAAAAACAAAACTGTTGTGTTTATTTTTAGTTGAGTGTCAAACAAAGACTCAAATATGTAATAATGACTGATGAAACATTCATACATTTAAAGTCAGCATAAAATCTAAATTTACTCTTCTTATTTTTAGATTTATATAGTAGTGCTTGTTATAAACAATGTATCTGGTCACTCCATTATTTTGTAAGAATTTTTTTGCCTCCATAATCTTTAATCAAATACCATGACTTTCCTGTTGCCTCAAAACAACTTTTCTTCATTTCTGGTCATATGGAATGCCTTTTAGGCATCAGTGTGTGTCTCGCTTTTGTCCAGTTGTCAATCTTCCTCCATTTTGGTAGCCACACCTATCTTACAATGATTTAATCGATTCCCAATAGCCAAAATCCTGCAGCCATCTACATTTTTTTCTAATTTCACATCAGGACATAGAAAAAAAGGACAATTGTAACTTCAATTTCATATCCTCTTTAAAGCACTATGCTATGCAAAATGCAACACTAAGCAACTTTCTCTCACTTGTGGTTGATATGCCCAATTGCCTTGTTACCAACAAAGCAGTTCACACTGTTCCACTCGATGGCATTTATGTATGTGCACAATTCCCCAATTGCTTGGGTTTAGGGTTGTGGTAGGTGTAGACATTAACAAATTTGATGGTTGGGTTTAAGGTTGGGGTAGGTGTAGGCATTAATAATTGTAAGGTTTAGGGTTGGAGTAGGTGTAGACATTAACAACTGTGAGAGTTGGGTTTAGGGTTGGGGTAGATGTAGACATTAATAACTGTGAGCATTGGGATAGGTGTAGACATTAATAACTGTGATGGTCTGGTTTAGAGTTGGGGTATATGTAGGCATTAATAACTGAGGTTTAGAGTTTGGGCAGGTGTAGGCATTCATAACTGTGAAAGTTGGGTTTAGGGCTGGGGTAAGTATAGGCATTAATATATGTGAGGTTTAGGGTTGGGGTAGGTGTAGACATTAATAATTAATAACTATAAAGGTTGGGTTTAGGGTTGGGTAGGTGTAGACATTAATAACTATGAAGGTTGGGTTTAGGGTTGGGTAGGTGTAGGCATTAATAAAAAAACAATGTAATAGGTAATTTTATAAATTATAAAGATAATTCTAATGTCTAGTTCTAGACATTAATAACTGTGAGGATTGGGTTTAGGGCTGGGGTAGGTGTAAACATTAATAACTGATGGTTGACTTTAGGGTTGGGGTAGATGTAGACATTAACAACTGTGATGGTTGGGTTTAGGGTTGAGGTAGGTGTAAACGTTAACAACTGTGATAGTTGGGTTTAGTGTTGGGGCAGGTGTCGACATTAAAGGGCCAGGAAACCCCCCTGTCTCAGCAGGAAAGTGGGTTTGTCCAGCTCTGTTTAGGTGGGAGTGTTGGGGGAGGGAAAGAGGGAAGGTTTTGCATAAAAATGGGAGTTTCCATTTGGGCACGCGCTGATTTTCACAGAGGCAAAGCAAACACACAGAAGCAGGAGAGAAATAGTGTTTATATGGACATCAGTAATCAAATTATTTGCCAAATGAATAATTTGTCAAGTTTAACTGCAGTTTGGCACTGCCCTTTTGTTTAGGAACATTTCCTGCATGCCCCCCTATGACGAACGAGATATTGAGTGCGAGGAACTGCTGAAGGAGTGTAGTTTTAATGGAGTATTTGATATTGCACGGTGTATGGAAGAAAAAATAAACCCTCCGCATTTCTCGGTAACTTAGATGCACTCAGTAGGTAGCGTCAAAAAGCCGTGTGTGTATAGACTATCCTGTCACAAAATGCGGCGAAAATCCTACACGACGATAACAGTTTGATTAAGGTGTTAACATGTTTACACTCGGAGAGCAGCATTTACAGCAGATCGCTCAATCTATAATATTGCAGTGATATTAACGTACTGTAAAAGTTCACATCATTTTGACTAAGGTATGTCTTTAAACACTGAAAGAGTACTGCTGATGATACAAACTAACTTTACCATCTGAATAAACAAACAAAGACCACTGATCTCTCACTTACCAAATCTGTAGAGACAGGACAATCAACACGAACTGGGGCCATCTTTTTTAAAAGGAGACGAGTGGCAAATCCAGATTTCACCATTTCCAGATGCAAAAAGCTCTCAGGTAAAAAATATTCCTTACAAACACATTTCTGTCGCGTGCACTGTAATCCACTGTGAGTCCAGCTGCGCTCTCATAGCGGGAAATGAAAACAAAACCTTCGTTGAAGCACATTTATAAACACAACACTGATGACCCATATCTCCAAACAATTCTTGTTCTTTCACTTGTTTTGGCAACACAACGTGGCATCCCTCTGCTGTCTGAACACTGTAACAGTTAAAAACAGTCTTTGTAGCTATCATGCATATTAATCAGGGGCGCAACTGCACATTTACTGAGGGGTATGCGGATTCAAGTTTTGTGAAACCCATTTTAAACCAAAATATTTATTTATTTTTATTATTTGAAACTTTTAATAAGGATATTTAAAAAAATAGTTTTGGCACAATGGCGCCTTTCCATGTGTGGCGCCCCTATGGACCGCATATACTGCATACCCCCTTTTTGCGCCACTGATATTAATGACGTTGCACCTCATTCACAATAGAGCGCGCTGATTGGTTTGAACCAAGTCTTTCTTATGGATTATTGCTGCACACTCAGTGACGTCACAATGTACTGGCCTGTACAGACATCCACTCTCCACACTGGATTACACACAAGGATCTAATCACGGTGATTAGCTTCAAAAATTAGTTTCAAACCAGAAGAACGAATTTGCTCGAAATAACGAAAAATTTTGCTCAAAAAGTTTTCACTTTTTAGTGAAATATATGTGTCCTAATAGTGTATATAGCAGTGTGGGACACATGAATGACTGTCAACAGCTCAAAAAATGAGTTTTGGTGTTTCGTGACCCTTTAATAACTGTGATGATTGAGTTTCGGGTTGGCGTAGGTGTAAATAATAATAACTGTGTTGGTTGGGTTTAGGGTTGCGGTGGGTGTAGACTTTAATAACTAATAGTTAGCTTTAGGTTTTGGGTAGGTGTAGATGTAAGTATTTGTGACTATTGGGTAGGTGTAGACGTTAATAAACGATGATTGACTTTAGGGTTGGGTTAGGTGTAGACATTCATAACTGTGATCGTTGGGTTTATGGTTGGGGTAGGCGTAGATGTTTATAACTGTAATGGTTGAATTAAGTGTTGGAGTAGTTTCAGACGTTAATCACTAATGATTGACTTTAGAATTGGGGTGGGTGTAGACGTTAATAACTGTAATGGTTGACTTTAGGGTTGGGGTATGTGTAAACGTTAATAACTCTGATGGTTGAATTTAGGGTTGGGGAAGGTGTAGACATTAATAGCTGTAATGGTTGACTTTAGGTTTGGGATAGGTGTAAACGTAATAACTGTGATGGTTGGGTTTAGGGATGGTGTAGGAACAGACGTTAATAACTGTGATAGTTAGGTTTGGGGTTGGACTAGGTGTAAACGTTAATAAATGTGATGGTTGAATTTAGGGTTGAGGTAGGTGTAGATGTTAAAAACTGATGGTTGACTTTAGGTTATGGTAGGTGCAGATGTTAATAACTGTGATGGTTAGGTTTAGGTTTGGGGTAGGTGTGGACATTAATAACTGTTATAGTTGACTTAAGGGTTGGGAAAGGTGTAGATGTTAATAACTGATGGTTGGGTTTAAGGTTGGGGTAGGTGTAAACGTGAACAACTATGATGGTTGAATTTAGGGTTGGGGAAGGTGTAGACACTAGCTATGTTTTCATCCAAAAATGCAAATGAACTTTATGCGCAAAACTTTCAATCTTTTCTTCATCTAATAAATGACTTGCGCCTCAGAAGGCAATTCTGACACACAGTGAACGCGCGGTGATGTTTAAAGGTGTCAGACGGGGAGCACAGACACTCTTGATTCTGGATGTCATTAATAATATAATAACACTAATCCTTAAACGTGAAGGCATTTTAGAATGACAAAAACAACAATGCGCACACTGGAATTTGTTCGGTAAAAGTGTTTCCATCGTAGTTTATGCGCATCTTTTCTTACCGAATAAAAAGTCAGTTACTCAGTTATTCGCATGTTTTTTTAAGCGCATTTTCTTAATTTATTCGCATCATGCCGTTTCCATCAACCGTTTTTTATGCGCATATCCAAAATGTGCATAAAAATAGGTGGATGGAAACATAGCTACTAATAGCTGTGATGGTTGACTAGGTTTGGGGTGTAGAGTTTAAATACACTTAAAAATATATATTTTTTACTTGTTCAAACTACTTAATTAAAATGAGCTGAAACAACACAATTCTTAAGATTTCATTGGGACAACTTAATTTTTTTATGTTCAATCCACATAAGTTTTTTTTAAAAGTGTTAAGTTAGCTTAATCAATTTGTGTTGGGACAACATGAATGAATTGTGTGGAACCCTGAATTTTTTACCGTGTACTGTGATAGCTGGGTTTAGGCTTGTGGTAGGTGTAGACGTCAATAACTGATGGTTGACTTTAGGTTAGGGTTGGTGCAGATGTTAATAACTGTGATAGTTGGGTTTAGGGTTGGGGTAGGTGTAGGTGTAAGCGTTAATAACTGTTATGGTTGACTATAGGGTTGGGGTAGGTGTAGATGTGTAATAACTGTGAGGTTTAGGGTTGTGGTTAGTGTAGACGTTTATAACTGTGAGGTTTAGAGTTGTGGTAGGTGTAGATGTTAATAACTGTAATATCGCTTGTGAATGCATGTCCACAATGTATTGGACTCGATGCAGTACGTATCATGCTACAGGCTGTAGTGAGGAGGCAGGGGCTTCTGATGTTGCACTTGAATGTGGGCAGGGTTAGATGTTCATTGCAGGCTGCAGCGAGCAGTGATGGGAATAATGGCACTATAAATAAACTGCATTACTCACGGTCATACTTTATACAGTAACGAATAATCAGATGAGTTACTGTTTCCCTTGCCATTACTGACAATAAAATGTGTGTTACTATAATTGAGAACACTGAAGCGTTTTTTTTTTTTTTTTTTTTTATGCAAGCAGCGTGTCTCTCAGCCATAGGACCTCTCTTTCTCTGGGGTGTGTGTCTATAGGTGTTTGTGTGTGTTCAGGCTGGGGCGGAACACATCCAAACAGTGATGATGATGGTGTGTTTGTGAACATGGTGTAACTGAGAACGTGATGATTGGCTTAGATATCCCACATTTGCCAATCAGAGGCAGAGTAGTGCGGGTGTTCACACACAAGCACATGCAGTCAGTCGCACACACCAACGACCAGGAATCAGAACGATGGCAAATCCAACAAGTTCAAAGGTAGCTTTTGCCAACTGGAAATATAGGCACTATTTTCCCTTAAAGTTCTACACCATCTATTGTGTTTTATTGCGCAACCATAGTAATGAAAATATTTAATTTATTATGTTGAATTTGTTGGTTGTCTCTCACATTGTCTCACAACAAAATTTAAATTGTGTACATTAGTGTACATTGTTTTATATTTTATAGTTATTTTACAAATAATTTTTTTTTTAAGTAGCGCCAGAGTTACACCCCCTGGTAATTAGTTACTTTTGGGTAATTAGTTACTTTTGGGTAATTAGTTACTTTTATAATTATGTAACTCAGTTACTATTTGTGAGAACTAGTAACTAGTTACTCTTTTAAAGGAACGTGCCCAACACTAGTAACAAGACACTTCTTCATAGTTACCCTGACAGAGATGGGCAGGGCTGTGTGTACCAGGTCACTCACCCAAAGTTGCATGTGTTATTTTAGGTGACAGAAGGCAGATCTGGTATCCACAGAAGCAGAATTCATCTAAAGTTATCGAACTGATCTAATTTTAGAGAAATTATCTTAAAGTCTAAAACCTTACATAATGCGGCTTCAAGGGTTAAAGAAAGGTCTGATTAAAGTTCAACCTCTCATAAATAATAAACTGTTGACTGAATACATAATGAGCTCTCCATATTCTGTATGTGTGGATCTACCCGACAACAGGAATGCAGAAGCAGACAGCGGTGTGGGCGTCTGAGCTTTAGTCTTCTCATCAAGAGACATTTTTGATTCTGTGGAAGGATAAACTAATCCTTCACTCTTTAATTTAAAAAATCCTAACCCTAAGCCAGTTCTTGTGAAAACTGCATGTTGTATACTCTTGTAAAAAATCTGCACGGCTAATTCAAAAACTGAAAATGTATAGAAATACAGTTGAAGTCAGAATTATTAGCCTCCCTTTAAATTTTTTTGGTCTTTTTTTAAATATTGCCCAAATGATGTTTAACAGAGCAAGGACATTTTCATAGTATTTCCTATAATATTTTTTTCTTTCAGAGAAAGTCTTATTTGTTTTATTTCGGTCTAAAATAAAAGCAGTTTTTAATTTTTTAAAAACATTTAAAGGTCAAAATTATTAGCCCCTTTAAGCTATATATTTTTTTCGGCTGTCTACAGGTTAGGGTAACTTGCCAAATTACCCTAACCTGCCTAGTTAACCTATTTAAGCCTTCAAATGTCACTTTAAGCTGTATAGAAGTGTCTTGAAAAATATTTAGTAAAATATTATTTACTGTCATCATGGCAAAGATAAAAAAAAATCTATTAATTAAAACTATTATGTTAAAAAATGTGTTGAGAAAATCTCTCTGTTAAACAGAAATTGGGGAAAGAAATAAACGGGGGCTAATAATTCAGGGGGGCTAATAATTCTGATGTCAACTGTACATCTGTGCAAAGTTAATAAAACAATGGTTAGGGATGAGCTAGCAGTTAGCATTTAGCATGTGTGCACGCATCTGTATAGCTGCAATTACTTGCAACCTGAGACGCTTGAAAGACGGCAGGATGAAATTGAAGCATTCACATTTAATTGGTTGTAAGTTGAGAGCTGTGAGCAAAGTTTTACCGTTGTACAATGTCCAGCGCTCGCTCTTCAGAGAATCTACTGTTGTGGAGTGCACATGATAGAAACTTATTCAGGGATAACAGGCTTTGAACATGTCTGGAATATGAGGCACATCCACACAGCAGCGGATGAGCATCTATAACCTGTCATTTTGGGCAGGACGGCCTGCCACAGGAGGTGAGTAAGAGCTGTGCCATGACATGCGTGGGTGGATGGAATGAGGAACTGTGTTCTTACGGTTATTCTGTGGTTCTTGCCATCACACTATGGACCTTTTATTACTTACCAAGGTAAGTGTTGTCGTCATGCTGTTCAGTCACTGCTGATTTGTTTGTCCATACAAGTCACATCTTGAAATCAAACTCAGCCATAAAGATAATTTTGGTGTGTATAATGACTCTCGGTAAGGTCAAGAGCAATCTATTCATTAATATAAAATCAAACCTTTACTTTTGAGATATCGAACATAAACTACGATTAGGTGAATGTGTAGTTGTAAAGAATTTTTATGACATATTTGAGACACAGTGAGGAAAGTTGTTCTTATTATGCTTCCCATATAATATTATTTATGCATACAAATGTTTTACAGCACACAGTTCAGAACTTATTTCTTGAAATTCTAAGCTTGTAGAGCAATTTTAAGATAATGCCTTCATAATTGTTTTCTCAGAATTAAGTTCTTTTAAAATGTATACTCTTTTTCTGAGGTATTAACATAATTCTGTTTATAGTTTAAGTATCAAAATAACTTTGTTACCATTGAATTAATACACAATTTAGGTTTTATCTCAAGAAACATTCTACATATCATCATTCTGACTCATGATTCTGAAACATTTTACAATATAGTTTCATTTGTTAGCATGGGTTACCAATATTAGTTAACATGAACCTACAGTAAGCCGTATTTCTACAGTATTGATTAGGTATCTTGGTAATGTTAATTTCTGCATTTACTAATACATTGCTAAACTCAAATGCTGGATTGGTTAACATTAATGCACTGTGCACTAACATACACAGCTAATGATTAAATGTATTTATTTTCAATAACTAATATTAACAAAGATTAATTCATGGTGTAAACATGTATTTCTCATTGTTATTGCTACTTAATCAATTAAAAAATGCTAATGGTCCTATTGTAAGTGTTAACGTAAGAGCTAATGAAACAATTTTGAGGTTATATATTGAAATGTGGGTGGCACGGTTGCTCAGTGGTTAGCACTGTCACCTCACAGCAAAAGGTTGCTGCTTCAAGTCCTGGCTGGGTAAAACATGCTAGAATAGTTGGTGATTAATGTCATTGTGACAACCTCTTATAAATCAGAGACTAAGCCGAAGGAAAATAAATATAGTAATGTTGAGTTGATATATTTAAATTCTGATTCCTAACAATAATTATATGTTTATTTCTCACAGTTTACAGCTTTTTAATTAACATTTTCAAGTTGATTTTTAAGTTTTTAAGCCCAAGAATATGCTTACGTGTCATAATTCTGATAAGAGTTTGCATGATTTACACAAAAAAAGGGATTTTAATGTATAGTA
>CAIGQZ010032939.1:1223316-1242513 GCA_903798205.1 Danio tinwini
TTGCCATAAAATGATAAACAAATGATGTTTCACTGAACACAATGAGGTGACGCAGTGGTGCAGTAAGTAGTGCTGTTGCCTCACAGCAAGAAGGTTGCTGGTTCGAGCCTCGGCTGGATCAGTTGGCGTTTCTGTGTGGAGTTTGCATGTTCTCCCTGCGTTCGCGTGGGTTTCCTCCGGGTGCTCCGGTTTCCCCCACAGTCCAAAGACATGCTGTACAGGTAAATTGGGTAGGCTAAATTGTCCGTAGTGTATGAGTGTGCATGGATGTTTCCCAGAGATGGGTTGCGTAATATTTTATTGTTGAGTAATATTTCAATCTTATGTGTATATATATATATATTATTATATATATAATATTTTGCCATTTGTCTTAATCTAGAACAGCGTGAATGTCCAGAGTCGGTCTCTGTCTCCTGTTCTTCGTGCTGTCGTCTGGACGCTGCTGTCTTGTGGGATTTTGCTGGCTCTCTTCTTCCTCATTTTCACACTGCGCTTTAAAAACAACAGGTACTGAATCCTCAAACTGGGACTCCTTTGTTGCTTTATATGTGGTCTTTTTGTTCTCTAACCACAGTAGTCAACCTGAATTTTGATTGTGTGCCTCTGACACAGGATAGTGAAGATGTCCAGTCCCAATCTGAATGTGCTGACCCTCTGCGGCAGCATCCTCACATACAGCAGCGGCTTCTTATTTGCCATGGAGGAGAAATCACTGCTGTCAGGAGCTGGAGTAGGAGCAAGAGCTGTATTGCAGGTACATTTAGATAAACACCAATTAGTGGATAACTCAGCTTATTGAAATACTCTTTTGTCCTGGTTTACATGCAAACCAATAACTCGGCAAAGCAAACAGACAAAATTTTTACATCAAAACGTAATAATTTCCAAATCTAACTTCAATAGTTTATTGGTTATGTCAGTTGTCATATTCAAGAAATCCTTTAAAAGCAAAAAACATTATTCCAAGAGGTCAGCAGGAAACATGTGGCTCATATATTATTTCTCAAGATGCATGATTTTGATCTTCTGCTTCACAAGATGATAAAATGGAATAGATTTCTTTGGGTCAAGTAAATGTCTGAGTTTGTGGTATGTTTTCACCTTCTTTACCACAAAAAATATTTGATGTGTGCATTTTAATCTACAGTAAGAATTCCTGTCTAATATCACACATGCACACTTCAATTAATGACTTTAAACAGCATGGAGAAGTTGGAGTTGAGGGTAAAAAATATGGCTGTGACAATGGATTTATACATAAGGTATTTATGACAACACTCTGAAAAAGAAAAACAGATTACATGACCATGAGCATTGTGGTTTTATTATACATAATCAGGTTAAGAACGTACATATAAATTCACACATACACATGCACAGCTATTTTTATGTGCAGTTCCTATAGACGTAATAAATGTTATACTGTATATATCCTGTTAACCCAACCCTATCCCTCAACCTAACCCTAACAGGAAACAATGTGCATGTTTAGATTTTCAAAATTCTTCATTCGTATAAGGCATTTTCTTCATGGGGACCAAAAAATGTATAAAAATGTCCAAAATCGACTGGTATTGCTCCACTAGTACAGTATTTGGTTCCCACAACATTAGGAATACAAGGTACATTTAGTTTGTTCAAACTACTAATATAAAATAAACTGAAACTACACAATTTTTAAGTTTTTTAATTCATTTAACTAATAAGTTAACTTAATTCCTTTATCTTCATCAATTGTGTGGAACCCAGTGTTTTTGACAGGCACACAGACAACAGGTAGTCTGTTGAAGTTGTCTTTCATGAGGACAAACAGTTACACACATTTTTTATGAAACCCGGATAGCTTTATTTAGTGTCCAAAGTGAATTTAAATTAATCTTAATGTATTATGTAATTTGTAAAGTAATCTTCTTAAGTTTTATTTGGTACATAACCATTTTATCTTTGAGTTTTTTAAATGTTTGTTTTTAGGTTATAATATAATATAATAATAATAATAAAACACATTGATTAATCTTAAAATTGTAAGGGGCTGATTACACCCAACGCGCTTTTCCGTTCTAAAAATGTGAGGCGCACCACACTGCCTTTTTTGTTGACAAGAAAAAAAGAAGCGAGGTGTGCCTTTTATCTCGCTGGGCAAAAACTGAATCAGCTGGGTATTGTGCATGAGTGTTGCTGTTGATATTGTTATAATTGTAATATTTAATAATATTGTGATATTCAAGATTTGTGAAGTCCTACAGCTCCAGATAACTCAAAACAGTAACCACTAGTCTCTCCTCCAGTTTTAAAAGTCTCTGTAGTCATCTTGACAACACAAATAATGCAGGAACCTCTCTGGAAACCTCTGCTTTCATTTGATTGGAGAATGAAAGACGCGACTGACATAATGCGCTTTTTCTCCTTAGAGTTGACTTTTTCAGCAGAGAAAACACGAGGCGCATGCGCAAGACACTCGTGGCCGTTAGTAAACCATTCAAAAGATGCACCTCTCAATGCAAAAAACGTGTTTGGTGTGATCAGCCCCTAAAGCAACTTGCTGCACTGCTTTTTTAAATTCACTCAGCTTACAGTAAATCGAGTCAGTACTTGGGTTTAAAGTTGAGTCAACAAAAAAACAAAAACAAAACTGTGCCACAAGATGAGAAGTTGTGTCAACTCTTTTTTTTTGGCAGTGTATAACTAAAACTATAGGTTGTTGAATGCTTGATTCTGATTGGCTGATGATCATTTTAGGTGTACGCTGAATGACTTTTTGAAGCTGAATCAGTTAAACATCCAATTAATCTAAATAGGGTAGCGCGGGGCACAAAGTAACGCGGGGTTAAATGTAACAGAGTTTTAAGGTATTTGCTCAGGGTTAACCATGGCATGCTTCCAAGGTTTTCACCACAGTGTCGGCAGACGTCTTCCTGCCAATTATTGAAAAAATTTGGCGAAATTTGGATGAGAAACTAAACCATTTTTGCAGCATAAAAGTATTTTTTACTACAGTCAATATTTTATAAAAAAAAAATCTGTGAAAGTATGTACGTAAAATCTTAAATTGTTGTGATTACCGTCTTCTAGGCTAAAAGATGAAACCATTTTGAAAGATGTATAAAACACACAGCGACTGCTAGCCAGTTTTGAGGAAAACATGACACAGCCGGGTTAGTTGTAACAGGGTGTTACAAGTAAGCCACAAACTGTTGGACACCAATTAAACTAACAAAATAATAGTTTGAATTTTGAATTTAATGTTCAGAACTTTTTTTAAATAAAAATGTTTTTTAAAAGAAAATATTGTTGTAATAGAAAAAACTAATTATTGCTAATAATGCAAATAAATGCATTGTATAACAATGGATACATGGATAATAATGCAAATAGATTCAAATGTGTTTATCCAATAAACCAAAAAATATATAAACATACTGTGCTGTGTAGAATAAAACAGAAAAGAGACAATTAATGAGGAAATATAGTTGCTATTTAAAGTAAACTGAATTTAAATTAATTGTGTAAAATGTGCCTTTATAAGCATGTGTTACAACTCACCCTGTGTCTGTTACAACTTGCCCTGCAGGTGGGGTAAATAGTAAAATTTTTACTCCTGGCACTTTTGGCAATACTGCACAGAAACCATAGGTCTGGCGATCATAATTCCAGTGCTCATTTGTAGGAGAGGCTTGTGTGTTGTTGGTAAAAAAATAAATAAATTGTCTAACCTTATAGACGAATTACCATGTTTGTAAACATTCAGGATGTGCGCGCAGGGAGGTGGCAGAAAAAAAACGGGATCACTAGCATTTACAGTGAGGGAATGACATCAGATGCGGAACAGAGTTTGTTGTTGTCTTAGAAATACGTTATATTAATTACATATTATATATATATATATATATTATTTACATAATGCTTTCAGCGTATTATAACAGCTTGTCACCCAGTGTTAAGCACAGTTATTCGGCAAAATTAACGTTGTCTGACAGGTCCATTTGCGAAGCACCCTCTCAATGGATATTGAATAAGACAAAATGACCAAGCATCCAGCCCCAAATATACAATCTCATTGAAGCTCCAAGGGATTTTACAAGAGCGTACAAGTCTTTGGATGCCTACAGTTTTGTTGTGTGTGGTCATGTGCAAGAAATATTGCTCCATGATTACCAGATTTAAAACTATGTAGTGCTAAAAACCGAGGTTCTGCCGAGCCAAAGACAAGGAAAAAAAGACGGAGCTAATGTTATACAAGGCCTGGGTATTCATCAACAAGCAGAACAACTGCATTCTGACAGCGAACTACACCTGTACGGCAGGGTATGTGAACTTACACATAAAGGTAAAGTTGGTTTTATATTTGCACTTTTGGACTTTCTCCTTAATAATATAATTTCATAAAAGTATTATTTGCAAACTCTAAATAGCGAAACATATTAGCAGCCAATGACTATCAAAGTACAACATTGTTCACAGGCAATAAACAGTGTTCATGCTGTTTTCAAGTCACACTTGCAGGTTATTTCAGACCGAATACTCAAAGTGCTGTGGTAAACAATATAGGGAGTGTGTCACAAGTTGTCACTGAATGAGTGTGTGAATAAAAAAAAACAACTTTAATCACTTACACTTTCACGTTTCATTCTTAGCATTCAGTGTCCGCAGTTTAATTAACTATATTTAACTGTTTTTGCTGAAATCATTGCTGCAATCAAAAACGAGTAATGTGTATGATTCAGCATAGCCTGAACTTACCGGATATAACATGAGAACTGCAGAGTCCAGCATTTCTAATTAGGTCGTCACTTCATTCAGCTCCCTTTTAGCCAAAGTCGTCTGCAGTTGGCATAAAAGCAGTGTGGTGTATGGTAAAAGTTATCGAATTTGCATCCTACCGCAGAACACGTCATGTTTGCTATTACAACCGGTCTCTTTTTGCAACCAGGGACCCGTGTGACGTCATGTGTGACGTAGGTTAGTAATTCGTCTATTACTTTGTTCATTATTTGACCAAAACCAATAAGTGTTACTTTGTGCCCCGCTCTCCCCTAGGCTTTGATTGAGATACGTAAGAAATTACTTGTAATACACATACAAGCAGTTTGATGACAAAAAAAAACCTTAAAAAATACATCTGAATGATATCTTTAGATGTGGTGACCATAGCAAACACTAAATAAATGACTCTCGCCTGTTGAATTATAAAAAAATAATTTCAACGACCCATTGTATTGTACTTTGGATATGTTGTAAATGTTTAATTTATCTGCTTTGTAATAACAAATGACGCTTACATGGCACTAAACACAAATACATCAATTGATGGAGGTTTAGAAATTAAAGCCCCTTTCTTTCTGTACCTGCCTTTGACAAAGTATATCTGAAGCGTTCCTAAATTACAGCTGGCTTTTTGTTTAGCTGGCTTATATTGCTCAGAAACACTAAACAGCTGTTTACATTTTACAACACCATAAATCCTCTGGTAATGTACCGAACATGTTTAACAAAACTCTTGTTTACTTTAAGCTGCAAGGCGACTTAAACCATACATCTGTGATTGATTACATTACATTGTTTACGCCAGACATGGCTCTGGATTTAGTTGAATATGTTTGTGGGTGTGAGTGTGTACCTTGAATTCCTTACATTGCAGGGACCTCATAATATCCCCACAAGTATAGAAATACCAGTTAATTTTTGACCTTGCAGGGACATTTGTTTGGTCTCGATGAGGAAAATAGCTCATAAATCACACAGAAAGGAGTATTTTTAAATTGTAAACATGCAGATTTGTTTCCTGTAGGTGTTCGGTTTAGGGGTAAGTTTGGAGTGAAAGAATACAGATAACTGTATTAGGATGTATTAAATTCATTCAAAGTGAAAGTGGGTAGCACGATCGCCTCACAGCAAGAAGGTTGCTGGTTCGAGCCTCGGCTGGGTCAGTTGCATTTCTGTGTCGAGTTTGCATGTTCTCCCAGTGTTCACATAGCTTTCCTCTGGGTGCTCAGTTTTTTTTTTGTAGTATAGGGGAATTGGGTAGGCTAAATTGTCCATAGTGTATGTGTGAGAAAGAGTGTGTATGGATGTTTCCCAGTGATGGGTTGCAGCTGGAAGGGCATCCGCTGTGTAAAACATTTCCTATATAAGTTGCTGTTTCATTCCGCTGTGGCGACCCCAGGGACTTAGCCGAAAAGAGAATAAATGAATGAATTAATGAATGAATGAATGATTGTATGTGTACATAACATGTTCTTTTACAGTTTACTGTTCAGGGCTATAGTTTTAGGAATAGTACTTAGTTATTATCCAGTTTATGACTATTTTTACTAAAGTTGAAAAATATATATCTATCCGTGATTCATTCATAAGAACACTTTTTGCAGAATACTAACACTTAAAGGGCACCTAGGTTACCACTTTTTCCAGATTTTATTTAAGTCTTTTGTGTCTCCAGAATGTGTCTGTAAAGTTTCAGCTCAAAACACTCATCAAATTTTTTATTATACCTTTCATAAGTTTCTATTTTATAGCTCCGAGCAGCAGGTTGCGATTTTTGTGAATTGTGCCTTAGTCCTAATTAGTCCTTCATGCCCACCATTCCCACGTGCCTATTAGTGTGCCTTAAGCAGGTCGCACACCAGAAGCGCCGCTCGGCGCCGTGTCGTGCAGTGCCACTCATTTCAGAATTCTAAACATAAGTTTCTAGCAGGGTACACACACCGGCGCCGCAACCCAGCCACGGCTCAGGACACTATTTCTGCTGCGCCACAGAGTGCCATCTGATTAGTTTAATTTTAAATAGCATAAATGTGCACGTTTGGTGTGCGATACCTTTAACTGTCATGTGCGCGCCGTGTCGCGGTGCTGAGCGGCGCATCCGGTGTGTGACGGCCGTTTTAGTTTTAAAATGGCATTTTAGAATGAAAACAATCCACGTCCACACTAGCGTTTCACCCAGCGTTTCTGAACAGCTCTCCTTCTACATTAAAACGGTGAAACATCACGTGACCACACACGCACTCTCTGGCATGCACTGCAGTGCAGCGTGCTTTGAGCACATACCCATATGAGAGCTGTGCATGTCGGACTGTTCATTAGGGATCTCCCGCTGGATCTAATCTCACTATATTTGGTAAACGTGATATTTAATTCATCTTGTTGTCTATATCTAACTACATATTACCCGACTTTGGTCTTTTGAATCTATTACTTGTTCTCAGGTCACGTGCTTTGGCTGAGCGCAAAGATAAGTTAGGTTAATATTTTAATTAATGTAACTGCGGACACCGATTCTGCACATCTGACTGATTGTTTGCCTTTATTTTCTCTATTGTAAAAACTTATTGTGCATTATACTTTTATAATGGTCATTATTAATTATTAAAACTTATATTCAATGAAATAGACACGGTTTTGTATTTTCAATGAAAATGAAAGGAGGCAGTAATGTTATAGGCTCCGTTTTGTTATAAATATGCATAAAGATGACAGTCATATTATGCAGCTACACGACGCCTTAACGTTTCTGCTGTCTGTTAAGTTGCTAATATCAAAATGAAAATAGGCAGTTCCTTACATCATGTTTTCATTTTATTGTTAAGAAAGTGAAACAGCATAGCCAGGGTAATGTGAATGACTTGATAAAGTACACACTCGGGAGTTTATTTTCCATATCAAACTTGCGAAGTCTGAACTTATAAGAAGAGGATGAAGATTGAACTGTGTGTAGGCTCCTTAATATTGTGGAAAAGTCCCAATCAGAGAGGCGAATGTCTGCAGCCCCGCCTCTGTTTTCAGATGTCTCCGTTTTCCCCCATCTACACTGAGACGGAGCAGCAGCGTTTTAGAATGAAAACAGCCTCTCCAGCATTTCCAAAACGCTCCGTTTTCGGGGCTCGAAAACTCCTGCGTAGTGTGGATGGATGGCGTTACCGTAGCAAAACTTATGCATTTTTAAACTAAAACGTATTAGTGTAAATGGAGCCTTAATCTCCTCCCTCGGCTGCGTCAGACAACAGACAGTCAGACAAGAAAAAAGCAGATCTCATGTAACGTTTGTGAGAAATACTACAGTAGGAACTTCACCAATGAGTATTTGATGCATTTGCTGTGGAGTTGCAATGATGAATGACACAAAATGTCGTTACAAGGTTCACGCACATGCACAAATACACACACACAGCGCGGACACGCACACACAGACAGCACGCGCGTTTAGCTTTGCACTGTTTTTGCACGCAATTGTGTCAGGATACAGGTTAATATCCACTGCTGTATGGATATCTGTTATGTTAATGTACAAAATAAACGTGATTTAACGTCCACAAACCGGGATTGAAGCGATTGTTCTGACGTTGTGGTGATGAAGTAAATCGCTGTAATTTATTACAAACATGCACTGTTTTAAAACATTTTAAACTTGTAAAACTCACTCTTGATCACATTTGATGATGATTGATGATCCTAGCAAACTGAACAGACATTTTATTCCTGGTTGCTTTGCGCACATCCTGTCTTTTTTATATGATTATACACGTTACTAAGGAGACATGTTAATACGCAGTTGTCAATCAATTCGGTGGGTGGGGGGACCGCACTCCTACATCAAGGTCTTAAAAGCTCTCCAATTGGTCCACTGTTTATATGTGGTTAAATTGGAAAAAAAAGGACTGGGTGTGTTTATATCACCCCAATATGACGTATATACACTATACCTACACATATGTCTGTCCAAACAGCTTGAAAAGTAGATTTTTCACCATAGGTGCCCTTTAAGATACAAAGCATTGTGGATTCTGTTGTAGCATTTAACACAATACAATTTTATTAATTACAATACAAAACATTTTTATTAATGTCAGATTCAACAGAAGTCATTCTGCAACTAAATAACTCTGTTCAGCTAGAAATCAGATTGATCGACAATAATATTTAATTGTAATATTCAAATAATAGCATCATAGCAAAATGTTGATGTTAGAAACATGTAGAAACGCAACTCTAAAGCCCTATGTGCATTGTCAGAAGACACCTGTAACTTTATTCAATTGAAGTGTTTTATAATGAAAGGTTTTGCACTTTATTGTACTCTCAATAACTCTTTATATATAAATTCATAAATAAAATAATAAAAAAATGTTTATTCATTCATTAATTTTCTTTTCAGCTTAGTCCCTTTATTAATCTGGGGTCGCCATAGCGGAATGAACCACCAACTTATCCAGCACATGTTTTACGCAGCGGATGCCCTTCCAGCTGCAACCCATCTCTGGGAAACACACTCATACACTACAGACAATTTAGCCTACTCAATTCACCTGTACTCCATGTCTTTGGACTGTGGGGGAAACCGGAGCACCTAGAGGAAACCCACGCGAACGCAGAGAGAACATGCAAACTCCACAAAGAATTGCCAACTGACCCAGCCGAGGCTCGAACCAGCGACCCCCTTGCTGTGAGGCGACAGCACTACCTACTGCGCCACTGCATCACCTGTTAAAAATTATAATAAAACCAAAAATGTAATGACATGTTCAATTACTAGTCACTAATGACCTTCTTATGATTGCTGACTCGGGGGCTTGTGGTATTCTGGTGCTCTTGGATTTAACTGCAGCATTTGACACTATCTCTCACAGCTTACTATTGGATAGACTTTGAAACTGGGTTGGCTTAGCTGGGACAGCACTAAGTTGGTTCATATCCTACCTCACTGAACGCTCACAGTTCATTTATTTGGGGGGTCATAGATCGCGGACTGTTCCTCTGTGTCACGGTGTCCCCCAGGGTTCGATACTCGGGCCACTTTTGTTTTGCATTTATATGCTACCTCTTGGGAAAATTCTACAAAAATATGGTATTAATTATCATTGCTATGCTGACAACACACAGCTTTATATTAGTACATCTCCTAATCTATCTGCCTCACTCTTAACACTTAACGCCTGCTTGGTGGAGATTAAAGCCTGGATGCAACAAAACTATCTCAAATTAAACAGCTCCAAGATTGAGATTTTACTCATTGGCGCACCCTCTACTCTTAATAGATGTGGTAATCTCATGTTAACAGTTGATGACTCCCTTTTAACTTCTTCTATGCAAGTGCGAAATCTTGGTGTACTTTTTGATGCTCAGCTTAGCTTGAAACCTCATTTTAAACAGGTAACAAAAACTGCATTTTATCACTTACGTAACATCGCCCGCATCCGTCCTTTTCTCTCTACACCAGATGCTAAAAGGCTTGTCCATGCTTTTATTACGTCTTGTTTAGATTTTTGTAACTCTTTATTTGGGGGTCTGCCAGCTAATTCACTTAAAATTTTACAATATGTTTAAAACTCAGCTGCACGTGTGTTAACTCACACATCATCTCGCTCTCACATTACCCCAGTACTCCAACAGTTACACTGGTTGCCTGTTAAGTCACGCATCGATTTTAAAACCTTGATTTTAACTTATAAAGCTGTACACGGTTCTGCTCCTGATTATATATGTGATTTGATATCTACCTCCTCTTTCTCTCGTAATCTACGTTCCACTTCGGGGCTCACCTTGTTTCAGCCTCGTTGTAAACTTAGTACCATGGGAGGTAGGGCATTTTCTTATCGTGCACCTAAATTGTGGAATGCTCTCCCTACAAACATCAGGAATGCCAGTTTCCTGGACTGTTTTAAGAAACTCCTCAAAACTCATCTTTTTATATTGCTTATAACCTATGAGGCTTTCTTTCTTTTATTCTGTATTTTATTCTTTTTTTTTTTTTTTTACCTGTACTTTTTGTGTATTTCATGTTCTACTGCATTTTGATGCTCTTGTTAGCGCTTTGAGTCTAAGAAAAGCGCAATATAAATAAAATGTATTATTATTATTATTAATTAAAATGACTGAACAAAAAAAGTTTCAAAGTTTAATTTAATATTTTTAGTCAAGTTGAGATGACTAGAAAAAATATTTGATTCAACTAAAAATACTATAATCGTATTGTGTGTTCTTTAACCAGTGTTTTTGTGCCTCAGTTTGCACAGTAGGTAGGTGCTTTATATAGACTTGTCTGGAATGCACATGAGATGATAATTATTGGGTTGAACGTGAAGGATAAGACCTTGAACATGCTAAAAGCTCTCAAGAGCCAAGAAACCTGGCCATAGTTGAGTTCACAGGTCAAATATATTGATACACATTTGATAATCTCTCCAATTGTGTACACTGAAAGACAGAAAAAAACATTATTTTCCTTTTTGTGTATGTACAGTATTTCCTGTCTGCATGTATATTAACAGAAATTGAATGAATGTGTTATGACACTACAGTCAGAGCAGAAATAATAATAAATTGTTCTCATTTTAAATGTGCTTCTATTTTCTGTCCCATCTCAGGCACGTATGTGGACTCTATGTATTGGCAGCTCTCTGGTGTTTGGCCCTATTCTTGGGAAAACATGGCGGCTCTACAGAGTCTTCACTCAGCGTGTGCCTGACAAAAGAGTGGTGAGTTTTGATATATTTGAGCTGTGTGTATATATTATGTTAGGAATAAAGTAAAAACAGGAGTTTGTTATTGCAGAATAATTGGCAGCCGTATAAGACTGAAGAGCTTTATTCTGTGAAAACAACTATCCTGGATGCACTTTATCCTTTTTATTACACTTCTACTTGCCACAAAACATAAACATTAGACACAAAACACTGTTCTGAGCCATAATAGTTTAATAAATATTTCATAAAAAACTGACAGAAACAAAAATAGCGGATCAAGTATACAATAACTTTCCCATTATTCAGACACAAGATGGCACCAAAAAGTCAAAAACACAAAGCTGACAAAAACTACTGAACATACTTAGAATTCATTCACAAAAAGACGCCAAACAGTCAATAAACAGTAAAAAAAAACGTAGAGTGACAGACAGGCAGATATAAATATGAATGTGGATGTAAGTTTATGGATTTGAATGTATGACTGACGGTCAATGTATTTCAAAG
Source organism: Danio tinwini (assembly GCA_903798205.1). Taxonomy (NCBI): domain Eukaryota; kingdom Metazoa; phylum Chordata; class Actinopteri; order Cypriniformes; family Danionidae; genus Danio; species Danio tinwini. The sequence goes on from CAIGQZ010032939.1 coordinate 1,235,286, forward strand.
TTTCTTAATGAGCCTGTGTTATTTAGCAATTGTTATCTCAGAATAACATCGCCTGCCTTGAAATATTCCAACTGACCAGAATCGAGTGTTCCAGACAGCCTTGTATTAATGCTTAATATCACTGGCTTCACCGTGTTTCTTTATTTGGTTGTGTTTCAGATTATTAGAGACATTCAGCTGATGGGTTTGGTTGCTCTGCTGGTCATAGTGGACGTTGTTGTTTTAACAGCCTGGGGTTTGATGGATCCCGTCAAGTGCTCTCGGTCTGTCAGTGCAATGGTGAAGGTAAACTCATTTGTTATCCAAGCATGACTGTTCAAATTGATCATGCATGTCATGCTTCAAAAGGTGTGTGATTCAATTGAGTGCTACATTTAAACGCTAGTGATAATTTTGTATTAGTTTTGTTTTGCTTTTGGAAAGAAACACCCAAATTTACTCAAACTGTAGTCATAATTTCCTAAACAAATGGGGTATAATGACCATACTAATAACCATCTATGAAAATTGATGCAAACTCTAATGATTTATGGGTTGTGAAGTTTGTGTTGTTTCTTCTTTTTGTTAGGTTATAGATCTGGATTCATCCTACTCTCTGTCCCAACTAGATTCATGTTCTTCTCTCTACTCACACTTGTGGATAATACTCATCTATGTACTTAAGGTAATAGGAATAAAATACATAAATAGATTATGAATTAAATATATAATATAATATAATATAATATAATATAATATAATATAATATAATATAATATAATATAATATAATATAATATAATATAATATAATATAATATAGGGTGACGCAATGGCGCAGGTAGTGCCGTCGCCTCACATCAAAAAGGTCGCTGGTTTGAGCCTTCTGCTGGGTCAGTTGTCATTTCTGTGTGGAGTTTGCATGTTCTCTCCGTGTTCGTGTGGGTTTCCTCCGGGTGCTCCGGTTTCCCCCACATGACATGCGCAATAGGTGAATTGGGTAAGCTAAAATTGGTCGTAGTGTATGTGTGTGAATGAGAGTGTATGGGTGATCACCAGTTATGGGTTGCAGCTGGAAGGGCATCCGCTGCATAAAACATATGCTGGATAAGTTGGCGGTTCATTCCACTGTGGCAACCCCAAATTAATAAAGGGACTAAGCCGAAAATAGTATATATAATATATTTTCCCAGTTCCGGGTTGTGGCTGGAAGGGCATCTGCTGCATAAAACATGTGCTGGAAAAGTTGGTGGTTCATTCTGTGGTGACCCTGATAAATAAGTGGCTAAGCCAAAGGAAAATAAATGAGTTAATAACCTATGCATTGCCAAAAGAAATCCTATGCAAGACACAAATAAATAATAATACTATAACCATAAAATTATATAAATAAAATGTAAACTTTATGGACTTAATGTATATTGCATATTATAATAAATATTATTATAAATATCCAGAAATGTGTGAAAGAGTTTTCATTGTCAACATTTATTTGGAATTTACACTAAATGTATACACTAAATGTAAATTGATTATAAGAACAACAAAATGCATCACGCTGAACTCCCTCTCTGGTATTACAGGGCAGCCTCCTCCTGTATGGCACGTACCTTGCCGGACTGACGAGCAATGTGAGCTTACCTCCAGTAAACCAGTCCAAGACCATCATGGGTGCTGTCTGTCTGGTCACCATGTCGAGTGCTGTGGCTGTACCTGTCTCACTTTACCTCTACTCCTGGCCTAATGTGGTCTACAGCGTAATATCTGGAGCGATCTTCATCTGCACAATGGCCATCAACTGTCTGCTGTTTGTCCCTCAAGTAAGTCCTGGTCAATTCGCTACCAGTGGTTTTCAGTCAAACTCTGGGTCAATTTTAGTCCAGACCAGGGGCATCGCTAAACCCCATTTACTGGGGCACATGGGTGAGACGGCATCTCCTTGGGAGATCATAACCGGTTTAACCGGGGGTGGGGGGGGATTAATTTCATTCTAATGAAATTAATATTCATGCAAGATTTCTTAAAGGATTTTGGCATATCAATCTAGTCTTTACATTGTTTTCCAGTTACATTTAGGATTGGTTTCTGTTATTTATTTAGAATAATAATTGTATTATAATAATGCATTTATTTATAATTACTTATGTTTTTGTATTATCAATTAAAAAACTGGGTTTGAGGCTGCCGTGACCCAGAAGAGCTTTTTGTCTAGGAATGCCCCTGGTCCAGACATTTCACTTGTTCTAGTCTGAAACAACTTAAGAGGTTTGTGCTGAGCTACAACCAATCAATAATTCTACAACAGGAGGTGGAGCAGGTGATGAGTCAGCATCCAACATCTAATGTGTTTACACAATGTGCCCTGTCTGTTTGGAGAGGACACTGCTAATGTCAGCTCTTTATGACACTGGAGTTTGGGTAATATTACACCAGCTTTTTGAAAATAGATTAGAGCCAAGGATCCATTAGGATCTGCCCTTTAAATAGTAAGTAGTTTGCTCTAACCTGTATCTTAAAAAATATTAATGATAATAAGTTAATTAAAATGCATTGTCAATTTATTAGTCCAATTTTTGTGGGAAAATATTCAGTAGGTGGTCTGAAACTGGCAGGTCTAACTAACTGATTGACAGTGTAGGGGTTCAAAAGACATATTTTGTTGTAAAATAGGTGTTTATATCTACATATAGTCTAAACGTAATCAAATTTGACACATAGAGCTCTATTTTAATGATCTAGGCGCAGAGTCTAAATCGCATGACGCAAAAGCATGAAGGGGTGTCCAAATTGTTGTGCTTATTCTCTTAATGAGTTTTGGGTGTGTTTTGATCATAATGTGCATTCAACCAATCAGAGTCTACTCTCCCATTCCCTTCAAAAATCAGTTGCGTCATGCATTGACGCATTTGCTATTGACATGGCGGACTTTGTACGTGGAAAAACTGAATGCTTAACTAGCGAGAAAACAGTTAAACAGCATCTGCAGTGCGAGGATAAAGAATAAGCCTCCTCCTCTTCGACCTCTTTACATTCTATTTACTTTACTTTTATTTCTTAACTTTCGTAGATAAGGAAACGATGTTGTAGCACTCCACTGAAGACATTCATTAGCCTACATATTTAATTTTGTTTGTTAAGCGCAAAGATTTGTTTCAAAACTATTTTTAAATTCAGTTCTAATTTCCAACAAACGAATAAATGGGCAAAGTATGCCCCATATGGTGATGCAAAATGCTAATTGTCATGAATAAACTGAAAAATGACCCCCGACATGAACGCATGGAGGTAGTGGTTTTCATATTTATGTAGAAAATAATAATTTTTGTAACATTTTAATTATTAATTTTTTTTTGTAAAGATATTTGTGTATTGCTGTACACTCTGTGTGTATTAAGTGTTTGGACCTGCATAGGTACATAACTAACGCTCTCTGTGCTGGACTTTAAACCAGCTTTCAGTTAGTCAGTGGCGCGGTCTATTTTAGTTCTTCAAAATAGAAATGTGCCAACAATGCGCCTTTTCACACCTCCTTTTTAGACCAGAACACCCATGAGTGGCACAATTAGATTTCCTATTTAAACATTGTGGTGAAAAACATGAAAATTACTGTTGCGCTGGCCTGAAAATAGCAAAAAATCGCATCATACACATCTTATTGCACCTTATTGTGCCGGGATAATGATAGGGCCCATAGAGTTCTATCATACACTGCAGCCCCAGGCATGACACAAATGTTTTTACTAATTTCAATCTGGTGCTTTGTTATTTAAAAAGTGTGTTAGTGATTATTGGATCCACAACACACAGGCACTTTGCTTATTACACAAATGAGGATTCACAGCAGCACACAGAAATATCTTTAAATATGAAAACCGCAACTTGCTCTTAAATGGAATGGGAAATGACACTGTTATTGGTTTACTGCTTGTTATGCTCAAAACATATACATAACCCATTAAGAAAATAAGGATAACCCTTTAAGACCATGTTCTGGGCACACAGAATATGTTTTTTCCATTCTTAAAATAGCAAAAGTGGATTCTGAAATGTCCTAAGTGCACCTGCTCTATGTGTTTTAGACCACTTAAAAAAGAGCCCATAGTGTGTATTTTATTGGATGCCTAGGCATGCACATGGAAGTTAAACAGGGAGTACGTCTTTGGGAATTGTATGTCTGTTGAAATAGCCCATTATAGGATACTACTGTACACAGGATACTGTATAACTCAGAGTCACTACTTGTATCCCTTAAAACTAATCAAAGTGATGATAATATCTCCTAAAAGTGCTTAAATAAAACTGAACAACCAACAACAACAACAACAACAGATAACAACATTTACCTCATTTAGCATACATGGATACTTGAAAATGCTAATTAGTCCCCACCTTTATTCAGTCACACCAATTCTACCTGCTCCTCCTTCACTTATTGGCTATTAGTAAATGCTTCACTATGACAAGTGCCAATCTTGGATAAATAGTAAATTGAAAATGATTCTGGGAGTAAATTTATGAACTCTATGAGTTTATAAGGTTTATCACAATCTCACAAAGTTTTGGTTATAATTATTGAGGCTTATTGCTTTAATATGAATCACTTTACATTGTGTCTTCACTTAGTTATGCAGTTTAAAGATGAAAATGCTCAACAAATGTGCTGACTGATGAATTTGCACAAGAATTCTTACTTTAATTTTCACCACATGGTTTAATATTTTTTTTTATTTCAAAATCTAGCTCACCCAGTGGAGACATTTTGAAGAGCAGACGAACTCTCATCCCAGTCAAATGGCCAAATACTTCAGTAGTCCCAGCAAAACCACAAACTCCATGTATAGCGAGGATGAGATCTACTATCTGCTTGGAGAGAATGACTCAATGAAAAGACTTATCAATGAGGTAACCGTGGTTGTGATGTGCTTTTTGAGTGTGTATGTTACATATTTATTTCACTGTAACCCTAATGCAAAGAAATTGTTGCTTATATGTTGTTTTAATTTTATGTTGTTTTATGTTTTATGTTGAAAATGTTGCTTGACAAAAATAATGTAGCTTTCATTGGTAAAAGTGTTTATTTAGTTCATATGTACTTTTTTGTGTGCTCATGTTTGTGTTAGAATCAGGACTGTAATTTACGTTTTATTAATTGCGTTTTCAACTAGCTCTGCAAGTGGCTAAAAGTAAACAAGTTAACAAAGTTTCAAATTCAGTTTAAACCTGTATTTAGCATTGTCCACTTTTGATTAGATCAACAAAAACAGGTACAGTAAGTCTTCTGAGCAGTGTAAATAGGGAACTAGAAACACAACACATAGACAAACTGACAGATAAAGGATATAAGGATAAAGTCTATAGGATTTTATTTGGTTTGATCATTGACTAATGGAAGACCATCATTTGGTTTACCCCAAAAGCCTGAGGCACAGTGAAGCGAATAATGCTTAAAATCTACAGAGGAACTTACATGCAGAGATGGTCTTGGTTTATTGGATTTATTCAAGCCAGCAGTAAATATCTAAGCTCATTTGATAATACCAATCTGAGTAAAGCAATGGAACTAGTTTTGTCCTTACAATGAGTACCAGTTTAAGTGATGATGAATTCCAGTTTTGGGTGGGATAGCAGTTTGTTTTGCGTCACTAACCTACGAGTAAGGCTGGAGCCTTTGTTTTACATTTCCTCAAGGCACTGCTTTGTGATCTCACATCCTGTTAAATTGGCACCTAACCCATACATCTACTTAGTGAAATGAGCCATTCTATATAATAACAGTGATTAGAGTGATAAGGTTTAAACCATTTTCCCAATGTGTCCTCCGTATTTGCAGAAAAATGCAGTTATTGATAGCCTACAGGAACAAGTGAACAATGCCAAGGATAAACTGCTTAAACTGATGACTGCTAGCCAGCTCTTGGATGAGAGGGAAATGGACTCGTCCAACACTAACCTTAACTCCACCTCCACCCAAACCACAGTGGTATCTCCCGATTCTCCAACACTTGTTCTAAAGAAATACTCAGAAGTTGCTCCCACCAGAGTTCTCTCTCCACCTCCCTATGTACCTCCTCCACCAATTCCCATTCATACTACCTCAAATTCAACATCCCCTGAAGGTCCAGGAGCTACAGATGATTCTTCACCACACCTGAAGACTCAAGATAACTCTTCCCATGAAGTTGTAAGTCTAAAAGGAAACACAGAAGTTGCCTCCCCAACAGTGAACAATATCAGATACTCAGGTCTTGGAAAAGAAATCTCTGAGAACCCACAAGATGTGCCTTTGGATCAGGAGAAATTAGTGGAGGATTTTCCTCCTCCAGTTTCTGCTCAGTGTAATTCACCTCAGGTTAAGTCTCCAATGCCGTCAGCCTCCATTGAACCTCCCGCCATTTCCCCAGCAGGGCGATTAGGCTTTGTGACCAATGAACAGCTGGTGGAGATCTTGCAGGACCTGAGTGTAGATGCTGTAAGCAGCTCTGTCAAATCACCCGACAGAGCGAGGAGCCCATCCATCAATCCAGACGAACTGAGCATGACACTTTCTCCTCAATCCCCTCTACAGTACTTCTTCCCACCCATATCACCTTATATCATGCGTAAACGCAGGCCTCCATTTTACTCTTCAAGAGGTGGACCTCCACCTTACTACTTTCCAGGCTCGGTTCCTCCAGGGAGAAGGACGGGACTTCCAGACCTTGAAAAGTTCATAAATGATGACTCTAAAACAAGTTCCACCAGTAACCCTCAAAGACATGACTTGTGGCATGAGGAAAGGAGGAGGAAGAGGTCAGAGAAAGCACAAACTCGGAGCAGCTCAGGACAGGACAGTTGGGAATGTTCTTCTCACAAATGTTCAATTACTCCTTTTATGGGACAGGTTCCTCAGCCGGCCTCTGCTGGACTGATAGAGGAGGTTAAACACTCTAAGGAGCCATATGACTATTCAGATTCAGACTCCAGCAGCTCGGGGGACTACTGTTACTACCAGCGGTCCTACTGTAGGACATGTCATCACCCCTATGACTCTACAGACAGTCTCACCTCAGGGACATCGGACAGTGAGGATGAGGATTTCTACCGCTCATCACATCCTGTCGTGAACTTTAAAGTGGATGTTAAACCAACCTTTGTGTGAAGAGACTGCAAATGCATTGTTTGTTTTTTGAAGTGAAGTGATACTTTAGTTTGGCTGGACCTTATTAAGTTAGACTGTGTATATATACATACATACATATATATATATATATA
>CAIGQZ010032939.1:1250810-1296052 GCA_903798205.1 Danio tinwini
TGTGTGTATGTGTGTGTGTGTGTGTGTGTGTGTGTGTATATATGATCAATTTGTTTAAATATATTGTGACCAGGTTAAAGGTCTGATTAGGCTACAACTAAAAGTAAGCAAATTTACATAATTTTTGTATGTAATGCACTAGACTCAAATAAATTACACTGACAATAAAATCACATGTTGATAAAAACACAAAACAGAAAAAAATGGCTAAGATTGCAAGTGATTTACACAATACATATACCAATGGCAAAGCGTCATGTCACTGAATGGTTCACTAGAGCTCAGCTGACTAGCAACAGTGCAGCTTGGTTACTTTAGCAGAACCGATGTTTCTTCATTATTGGGCATTTTCTTTTCCTTGGTCACACCTATTGGTCGCTTTTACAGTCAGTCTTCCCACGCGCGCGCCCACTTTCCACTTCCGCGCGTCATCCCTGTCTGCAGAGCACGAGCGCGCTGACAGATTGGCAAATTACGCCATGTGTTCCGCGGACACGCGCATTCGATTGGATGAATGCTCGCCTTCGCCCCGCCCATCGGTAAGGAAAACTGTAAGATTGGCTGACTTCGACCTCCCCAGGCCTTCCTGCGCGTTCACATTTTCCGATTCTTGACGCCACGAAGTGGCGTAACCCCGACTGTGATCACATTCATCTCCATTGCCTCTCTTGCGCACGTAACGCACTTTACGTCGATCGGTCGGAGTGACAAAGAGAACGAGCACAGACCGACGGAGAAGAAATAAAAAAGGAAATTTCTGAATTACCGTGGGGATTCTGCTCACCGTTTCCTTTCGGAACCGCACGTTTGGCTCGTTTCTTGAACTGCCCGTGTGTTAAACTGGATTTCTTCTTTCGCCATCCGTGTGCATGGAGTTAAGTGGGTCGGAGCGGCCGAGGATACCAGTGTTAAAATTGGGCAATTGGAAAATTCTCATTCGTATCGCTGGTTAGAGCAAGGAAGCCGCCATGGCTGGTGCTGCTGATTTGTCGAGTCTCCACCTCAGTATATGAAAAATACTGCATGGCGATGAAAAACCGCCCCGGTTGTTTATAGCGGCTTGAGGGTGTATTAGACACGGACTGTGTGCTTTGTGTAAATCTCTGTTTCAGACACACAGAGAGTCGAGGATCCGTGGGTTTTGTTCGAGGAAAGCTGGGAAAAGGCCAATTTCATGAGCGCCTTAATCAATAACCGAATTTATCCGAGGTTTCATCGCTGAAGACGACACCGATAAGTCACCGACAATAAAACAAGGAAAATGATCTGAACGCGAGACTGTTTGAGAGCTCACCGAAGAAAAGGACAGCCGAGTTTTCTTTCGCCCGTTTCTGCTCATTACTTAATTCGGAAATAAACTACTACCCGTAGGTCGAAACGGATTCGTTCAAGACAAACAGGCGTATTTTTACTCTGAGAGACGCGTGGGATTTCGGATTGAAAAATGTCCGGTCGGCCCAGAACCACCTCCTTCGCAGAAAGCTGCAAGCCAGTGCCGCAGCCGTCGGCATTCGGCAGCATGAAAGTCAGCAGTAAGTATCATTTTCGGACGCCGGAAAATCTGCTTTTAGCGTTTGCCTTTTTGCACGACCTTTTCTTAATTAGCCGAGAGAATGGCGCATCTGTGCGCATCGACCGAGTCGGGCACATGAGCTGAGATTTGCGTGCCTTCAAGTGTCACCTTTGGGTGAAATATGACGTGCCCCATTTTAAATCGGTCAGCATGTTTTATCCCACCGCTGAAGCTCCACCAGAGCCCTGCCATGGCTTGCATGACTGGCACTGATTCACGACATGGTAGTGGCGAGTTAACTTCTTTCTTATTATAAAGAAGGTCTTGACATTTATAGGAGACTGGTTCAGTGTGGATATTAACAGCCATGGAGTCAGGGTTGTATTTAGCCCTCTTGACAGCACCATTTATTCTTCTATATAAGATGTAAGCGTATATTGCATATTCATACTAGTAATCAAGTAGTTAAAATACAGATTTTTTTTGTTGTTGCTGGAAACCTTGCTTAGTACCCTAAGCAAATAATGACCAGTTTTCAGTTGTAGATCCTTAATTGAGTTACTTATTTTTTGCTACTAAATAATAATTACTATCTCAAGTGACAAGTAACCATTCAGTTTTTTTTACTAAATGTTTTTTTTCATTGAATATGTGGTTCAGTATTAAATATTTAGCTATTCTAAGGGGTTGCAGGAAACTATTTCTCCTGTATTACTACATATATTGTATACTTGTACACTAACATTTCCATATTTATTAATTGATTTTTTCATATGCATTTACTTTAAATGGGGTTTAACCTGGGATGTCAATAAATTCAAACATAAAATCTTTATCATATTTAGTGGCCAGTTAAAATGATTCTATTTCCTTGTATATAGTTGTAACGACAAAATGTTTGAAGCTTTAAATTGCAGCTATGATGCATATAGATTGTAATTTAGTTTTTAAACTAAAATGGATGATAAATAACTGAGAGTTAAAAAAAAAGAGTAATAAGAGTAATACTATAAGTGGTCCAAACCTATGTATTACAAAATTTGTCATTTTATTTAGCCTTAAATAATAAGTTTACCATAAACAAATAATAAAAAAAACTTTCTCAAGCTTACTGAAAGAGTTAAACATGGTAAACATTCAGTATTAAAACAAGATACACAAACCAATTGAGCAATAGGACAAATAAATCTGATAGCACAAAGATACAAATGAACAGCATTTGAGGTTCTATAAAGTGTAAATTAAAGCTGCAGTATAGGTGTCCACTATAAAGACATATGCATGCTTTTCTCTTTTTTTTTTTTTTTTGAATGACTAGCATTAAGGACATAGCCAGCTACAGGTATGTTGTCCTATATATAGACGCCACTGACTGTTTACAAGAATATTTAACAAAATAGCCAGTTTGACGTCTTCATATGTTATAGAAAGTTTAAACATGTTAAACCGATCCTTAATAAACGGTCTAATATGTAGTTCATAAATTTGACGCAGGTGCTAGCACCTACATAAATAGTTGATAGGTGGATCATATTAAATTTAAATCAAAATGTGTAGTAAAAGTAGTAACATCAAATAAATGGTTTCTGATGAAACTAAGCAAGTTAACAGCTATTGCATTATTGGACCATTGCATTAATAGTAGTAAAAAAGATGATTTTTTTGGTTTTATTTTACATAGAAGCTCTTTAAAGAGTCTAAAAAGTTTTAAAATTAACTTTTAAAGTTCTATAGTGTTTGAATTTTAAATATTGGTTGTTTCTTCCACCTTCTAAACCTATGCAGTTGACCTAAAATGTTCACATGCAGGAGTCATCAGTAATGTATAAATAGCTAATTTTAGTTTATCTCAACAGCCATTGCAACCTTAATATGATGGATGTTGTTGTTACGGTACTACAGCTGTGCCATCTGTTTTAAGACAGATGCCTTTTTGTCCCCTTTTTCTGTCATAGTAATAGAGATAGGAATGTGTCCATTTAGATGTATTCTCACAGACCTTGCTATTTTTTTTCCATCAAGATGCTTTTTTTTTTCGGACAGTTCACATTGCAACAATAGTGAGTTATTTTTGGCTATAAAAATAGCATTGTTTGTTCACTTAAAAGTCAACATGAAGTCGGAGGTAATTCTATTCACTTTCTAAATGCATGTTCCTGATCTTATTATGAAAGAGTTATTTGAAAAATATAATTCCACCTTCTATTTGTCTTGGCTATCTTTATCGAAATGTAATTATGTGCTCTGCCAGTAAAACATCTTTACTTCTTGGCTGATGTCCTCCTTTTCTACCCCTCCCCTCAAACCACCTGGCTTCATTCTATCATGTAGCGCCCACTTTTTCCTGATCCCACCAATTCCTTATAGATAATATCAAGACCTGTCCTAATTTTTACTTATTCCACAAATTATTCAAACCTAAACCAAAAAAAAGCTGCCTAGTTCATTGAACGATTATAGCCATACTTTCAAGCACATTTTTTACATTTTCAGTCTCATCCGTACTGTGCATTTAGCTGTCACAAAGCTGTCTTTTTTTTCACCCATTTGATGAGATTTGTTAAACTCAATAATCTGACTTTGGAACACTCTTTCTCCTTTCTCTCTCTGTGGATTCGGAAAGGGGGGTGTCACCTTTCACCCCACTCCATTATCATCTGCCACTGTCAGCTTCTGTGGGAGTGTGTAAGCTATACTGCACCCTCAGCACTACTTGTATCTTCACAAGTGTGCATTTGCCTTGTTTTGCAATCATTAGTAGCATTCAACAATAACTGATTGGCTGAAGGTGCTTTAAAAAAAACAGATATTGTTTTTTAAAGATATATGGACTAAAAGACCCTCAAAAGTTTCAAGAATGATCATCCAAATCTTATAAGCAAGGCCAAAATATATTATACCATTGCTGATAATAGCTTTTGAAGCTATAGGCAGTATTGACAAAATTTAATGCTGAAGGTTTCTTTTCCCCTTCTCACTGTAGTACTTTGCATAAATATTGGTAAAACAGGACAGATGAAAAGCCACATGAAGCTGGCTTGTTATTAAAACAGGAGAGGAGCGGATTTAAAAAATGTATGTGTCCTCCATTAATAATTACTCCTAATTGATCTGATTGTTTTCCCCTCAATATTTTGGATTTGACAAGCATAAGTTTAGCTACAAATCTATTGGATATGTTTGTATGTCCTTCCTGTTTCAAAAGGAAATAGGTTAGCAGTGTGAAGAATCCGCTTAAGTCGTGACGTATGGAATACTGTTTCTGGGTCCAAGCCGCTACTCATTTGAATTGAGAATTTTAGTTTATGGCCAATTTTAACTATTAATTAAAAATTAAGTTAATTAGTAATTAAATAAAAATTAAGTTAATTAGTTTTAATTAGTTTAAAATTAAAAATGAGTTTTCATTTCCATTTGATAAGGCTTGAACCCGGAAGCCGCTTTGCGTGATGTCACACGTATCAAGCAGAAAATAATTGTAACCTTTTGGTCACAAAATGAAATAATGCCACAATGTATAGAGCACTTAATGCTGGATCTAATGTTAGCTATTTGTTCCTCAGCGAGCAAACTAGTGAAAAATGCTGTTTTTGGTTGATTGGCAGTGTGCTTCCAGAAGTTTACTTCAGTTCCCTTTGATGACATGGCATTCATTCAGAGAAGTTACATAAGTTCTCACAGCCTGTATGATTAACATAGCCTTTGTCTCACACATCACAGGATACTGTACCTTGTCTTGTTAAACCATCAACAGGAAGTAACTGTGCCTTAGAGTAGAAGCTGTAACAACAATGACATAGGAGGCCTTTTACACTGCTAATATCTTAAACAATATGAGCAGAACACAATACTGGTGTCTAAAGTGGTCTAAAGAATAAGTTATAGTTAAAACTTAAGTGCTTAGAAATTTATTTCAGCTGTTTCTTTTGGTTGAGGTGTTCATCGTATGCCTTGTTTTCATATACCTACTAGGTATGTTTCAGTACAATACAGTGATTTGGTTTGTGTTTCCACTTCCAGTAGTACACATACATTCTCGCTTGTAGCTAAACAAGTTCACATATTGTATCTTTTGCACACTCAAGTTTTTTATTTCAAATGTAGAAGGGCAGGAAGCTTGTGCATATACAGAGAGGAAGCCTTGGAAGGCATCCCTTGAGATTTCTGCTTCTTTAGATGTGATGTGAACGGCCCTGTTAATAACAATGGAGGACTTACAGCAAATCCTGTACTTGCTGATTTTCATGGGGCTGTTTGTGATAAGAAGAGGTGGGCTTTAAGCATGGGTCATTACATGTAGTGTTGTGTTTTGGTTGTTTGTTGTGTTGTTGCCCAAGCTTGTTGCACGCGCTAGTGTTGATTCTCTGTAAACCAATAGCATTCATCTGCATGTCTAGCTCTGCCCTGTTGGTACTGTACTGTTCTGTAGTGTTAGATAACCTTTTAAAGGGTGCCAAAAGTGGTACAGTTTGCTATTTTGATACTTCTGACTGTGGAAAACTGAGATAAATGCATACCATACTAAAGTTTACCAAACCGTGCCGTTCGCTCGAAACGAGCCAATAGTTGCATTTTTCTATCTCTATGCAAGTGAGCCTCATGGTTGAACTAATTCCAGAAAGTATCATTTGCTGAGCAGTCTTTGCAGGATTAAAAAAAAAAGATTGAGTGAGTCCCCTCTAGGTAAATTCTGTTAAGTTTATCAGGAGAATGACTCAAGAAATGCCAAGCTCCCACAGGACCATTTTACAGACTGCTCAAAGGCAAAAAGGGAAAACGCTGAGTGTAAATGCCACGTTATAGATGTGCAGGTTCTTGCAAAGGTTTTTTTTTTTATACAGTAGTCCTTTCATCTGATCTCTTAATAGTGACCCTTTTGTCAAGTTATCCTCTTCTTGGTTATCTTCATTTATGCTTATGCTAATCATACACATACCACTCATGCTGTTACTAGTCTTCAGTTAACTCCAGTTTGGGTTAGTGATCCAAGCTAAATTCATAGAAGGTGCTGCTGCAGATCTTTGTTTTTGACCTTAGTGTTTTTCTTTGTTGTCATCTTAGAAGTTATATTAGGGTGAGAAAAGTCAGACGGCACATGCAATGATGTCGTCATACATCTTGTGTCAGTCTCAACAGACATGCTCCAACAGGTTTTACACAAGGTTTCTGTTTGGACCGATACACTGAAACCAAATAAATCACTCACTGACAATAAATTGTGGTGGTTGTTGGAAGAAGGAAACCCATGAGTCAGAAATTACCTATAGGGAGAGGAGAAAGGTGTGACCTTCAAAAAGATGGACATTGCAGCACTTCAGGCTGATGATAATGACATGCTTGGATATATTTCATGGTAGGTTCAGTCCTGTACTCCCAATTCAGTATAGTTAAATACCTGAATTACACACATGCACAAGATATTTTGGATGCACTGTAGCTAAATGACTTTTTAATGTTTGAATTTGCGTGGCCACCCTCTTACAGAACTTTGAGAGAAATCTACATTTGTATTTGTTGTGCTGGTTTCTTCAGCACATGAAGAGATTTGCTCACGGCTTGTCTCGTTTACAAGCGTGCACACATGTGTGTGACTTGGCAGCTGATCTGAGGAGACCGCATTAGTGGTCGGCCATAGCAGCTGGCTCTGAAGTGGGACGTGTGATTCTTCAGAACGCCTCCCCAACCCCCTCTTAGTTTGTTTTCCGGAAAAGGCAGCTGTCCACGGACAATGAGATCCTTGTTTAGCATTTAAAAGCCAACGTACCGACCATATTCTTGTGTAAATGGACACAACTCTAATTTTACAACATAAAGCAGTGTTTTATTCTTCCTTTAAAAAATAACTAGATGTAGTGATTGATGGTTTAATTCTAGCACAAGAAAATGGATGGCTTTTGGAGAACACTGCATAACTAGCAAAGGCCTTGGAAGACATATGGTCTTAGTTGGCGTTGCTCATCTTTCACAGTTAGGCTTGGCTGATGTTGTTAAAATTAAATAACATTGAGATAATTGTATTGAATTCTTTAAAATCGTCTGAACTGATTTTTAAAAAAAATATAACCTATGTTCTGCCCAAACTGTCACTGTAGTAAAGTTGATTATGTAATGTTTATGCATGAAGTAACTTAATTAACACAATATTTAACAATTTTTATATATATGTGTGTGTATATATACTGTATGTGTGTGTATACTCGCACACAAACTCATGTTACTAATACTCTTAAAAAACAACAGTTCCATGTTTGCCCTTTAGCTTTGCTTCCCAATTATACACTTATAGTACACCTTTTAGTCAGCGTATAAGCCACCTGCTAAGGATCACAGCTTTTCAGGCGGAATCTTCATCCAGGGGCCCCTCACCACTTTCCTGTACCATGACTACAGCAAGAGTTGGGGGATGGGAGCCATAAGCAGCTCCAGGGTGTGGCTCACTAAGCTGTGCATGTACAGTATGTACTCTATATTGATTATTCCCCACACCCCATTTATTTTCACTGGGTTTTTTAATTAATGAACAATGTAAAAAATGACATTCAAGCTTGCAGTAGTGACTTAAGACACATTAAAAAAATAAAATAAAAATTAAAGCAGCATATTCAAGTGAACCATTTGCTGATAAAGTCATGTGATGCAACAGTGCTGTGTGCTTAATAGAGACATGTTAACTGTGATAGCCCTTATTTTCAGGCTGTTACATGCTCTCGCTGATAAGACCATATGACATAAATCTAGTTTGCACTGTGTCCAGAAATTGCATAATATCACTCGTGCATTTAGAGAAAAGCCTGTTAACAAAAGACTTAAAGGACAAGCACAGTAATTTGGGGACGTTAAACCTAATGCATAATTTATTGCACTTCAAACTCTCATATTCACCAGTTCTGATACTATCAAAAATACACTAGTTATATAATAAAATAAATACAAATTGTACAATTTTATTTTGTCTAAATTTAATGAAATTGTATAAAATAGTTTTTGGATCTGTTTCATTGAAATTAATAATTTTATCCAGCAATGAAGATGCATTCAGTTGATCAAAAATGAAAGACATTTGTAATGTACAAAATATTACTTATATTTTTTAAGCTTATATTTTTATTGTATTAATCATAAAAAAAACAAAATAAAATGTTTCATTTTCTGAAAAAGTATAAGAGCATCTTGTCAAGGCCTCAAGTTTTCAATGGAAATGTACATAAATTTTTTTTTTTAATGGAAAAGAAACAATACATTTTTTTGCTTGTTTTAAAGAAAAACTAACTTAACTTTGGCATATTACTTAAAACAAGACAATATGTTTTGCTTGCCAAGAAAAGTCTTATTGATTTAAGAATTCTTTGGACTAGAAAGAAGGCAAAAAAGTCTAAAAGAAATTCTTTTTTTTGCAGTGTAAATAATGACAAAATGTTAATCTTTGGATGATGTCTTGCTTTAAAGGGCACTTATAATGAAAATCAACTTTTGTAAGCTGTTTGGACAGAACTGTGTATAGGTTTAGTGTGCCCACAGTCATATTGGAGTGATATAAAGACAATAAGTCTCTTTTTTTATTAATTTCCAGGATGTGCGCAAAACAACCGGGATTAAAAGATCTGTTCAGCTCGTGATCATCAATTATCATCAAATGTGATCAAGAATGAGTTTAAAAAGTTTAAAATGTTTTAAAAAGTGATTTTTACTGTCTGTATCACAACAGCTGCTTGTCAGTACAATTATAAAAGGCACTTCAATCTCAGTTTTTGGACATTAAATCAGGTTTATTTTGTACATTAACATAACGCATGTTCACACAGCAGTGGATATTACCATGAATCCTGTCAAATTTGCCATGCAAAAACAGTACAAACATAAACGTGCGCTGTGTGTGTGCGTGAACTTTGTCACAACATTGTGTGTGACACATTGAAAAGCTTGAAATAACTTCACAACAAAATACATACTTAAAGTTCTTACTTTAGTACAGAGAGTGCAGAATTATTAGGCAAATGAGTATTTTGACCACATCATCCTCTTTATGCATGTTGTTTTACTCCAAGCGGTATAGGTTTGAAAGCCTACTACCAATTAAGCATATTAGGTGATGTGCATGTCATTAATGAGAAGGGGTGTAGTCTAATGACATTAACACCCTATATCAGGTGTGCATAATTATTAGGCAACTTCCTTTCCTTTGGCAAAATGGGTCAAAAGAAGGACTTGACAGGCTCTGAAAAGTCAAAAATAGTGATATATCTTGCAGAGGGATGCAGCACTCTTAAAATTGCCAAGCTTCTGAAGCGTGATCATCGAACAATCAAGCGTTTCATTCAAAATAGTCAACAGGGTCGCAAGAAGGGTGTGGAAAAACCAAGGAGCAAAATAACTGCCCATGAACTGAGAAAAGTCAAGCGTGCAGCTGCCAAGATGCCACTTGCCACCAGTTTTGCCATATTTCAGAGCTGCAACATCACTGGAGTGCCCAAAAGCACAAGGTGTGCAATACTCAGAGACATGGCTAAGGTAAGAAAGGCTGAAAAACGACCACCACTAAACAAGACACACAAGCTGAAACGTCAAGACTGGGCCAAGAAATATCTCAAGACTGATTTTTCTAAGGTTTTATGGACTGATGAGATGAGAGTGAGTCTTGATGGGCCCGTGGCTGGATCGGTAAAGGGCAGAGAGCTCCAGTCCGACTCGGACGCCAGCAAGGTGGAGGTGGAGTACTGGTTTGGGCTGGTATCATCAAAGATGAGCTTGTGGGGCCTTTTCGGGTTGAGGATGGAGTCAAGCTCAACTCCCAGTCCTACTGCCAGTTTCTGGAAGACACCTTCAAGCAGTGGCACAGGAAGAAGTCTGCATCCTTCAAGAAAAACATGATTTTCATGCAGGACAATGCTCCATCACACGCATCCAAGTACTCCAAAGCGTGGCTGGCAAGAAAGGGTCTAAAAGTAGAAAAACTAATGACATGGTCTCCTTGTTCACCTGATCTGAACCCCATGAAAAACCTGTGGTCCATCATCAAATGTGAGATTTACAAGGAGGGAAAACGGTACACCTCTCTGAACAGTGTCTGGGAGGCTGTGGTTGCTGCTGCACGCGTTGTTGATGGTGAACAGATCAAAACACTTACAGAATCCATGGATGGCAGGCTTTTGAGTGTCCTTGCAAAGAAAGGTGGCTATATTGGTCACTGATTTGTTTTTGTTTTGTTTTTGAATGTCCGAAATGTATATTTGTGAATGTTGAGATGTTATATTGGTTTTACTGGTGAAAATAAATAATTGAAATGGGTATATATTTGTTTTTTGTTAAGTTGCCTAATAATTATGCACAGTAATAGTCACCTGCACACACAGATATCCTCCTAAAATAGCTATAACTAAAAATTACTTCCAAAAATATTCAGCTTTGATATTGAGTTTTTTGGGTTCACTGAGAACATGGTTGTTGTTCAATAATAAAATAATCCTCAAAAATACAACTTGTCTAATAATTCTTCACTCCCTGTATTTTTCACAAAAGTTACTGAGATCATGTCTGTCACTGGGCTGTATATCTGATTCAGTCAGAGATTGAGGCACACTCTAATGCTGCGTACGGAAGAAGCGTCAAGCGCGAGTGATTTACATGTTAAGTCAAATGCAAAGGCGCGAATAGACATCCTGCAGTGCGATATGCGCGAATTGAGCGTTTTGCGTGTTTAACACACAATTTGCTCGAGTTTAAAAATCATAGCACCTGTTGGTGTCTCGGGGAAAAATCCTCCTGCCTACACCGACAACAGTTCATCAAACTGGGCTCGGCTCAGTCAGAAGCACCGCTGAATGCTTCAGTCATTCAGGTTCAGTTTCTGGAGGAGTTTATGAGCGCACAGAGCTTGGTGCACCTCTGAAAAGATGTAGTGGACTCAGACACTGCTCCAAACGAATCAACACTGTTTTTCAGTCTTCATAAAGCACATAAACAGTTATTTTTTTTTCAATTAAATCCATGTTAGCCATTTAGCAACGAAGCTACAGTCACCGGGCAGACAGAAGCCCTGCCCATGATGCGAGTCTGTTCTGTAGTGAATTTGACGCGCGAATGAAGCGAGTAAACTCAAATGTTGTGATTTATAACAGGCACATGGGAACGGTGGACGGGAAAAACTAGCATTAAAGGCACAGGCAACAAAAACAGCTACATAGTGTTCAGAGCAGAAAATTCTAATTTTCTGAAGGGTTCAATAAATAATCTGATGGGTATTCTGAGTTGAAACTTTACAGACACATTCTGGAGACAGAAAAGACAATCTAAAATAGGTACCCTTACTAGATTTGGGGTCTGTTTTAAGAATTTGATCCCAGCAGGGCTGTTTATCATCAAGGTGACACCAATATATGTCAGGCATGAATGGCTGGTGATGAACAGAATTAGAAAAGTTGAATGCACTGAGAGCAACTTATTATCCCAGAAAGCTGTCACTGAATTTTCTGGAGGGATAAAGTCTTTGCAAGTCCAGGTTTTCAGTAATGTTGACTGTTGTGTGTATATGAGAAGATGAAACAGCTCCTGCTGCCTGGAGATAAAAAAATGACATCAGGAAATGATCTGACTTTGATCATAGATTTCTGGTTAGAGAGAAGTGCGATGTTTTTCTTTTTCTTCATCATTGATGTTCTTATCATTGATGTTTCAGCCTTATCACAGAATGTGTTTCCCAAATGTCAATAAATTGTGAGTGGTTCAGGCCTCCACGGAGGAATGAAATCATAGGGTAACATCTGTTGTGTATAGAAACCGGATTATTACATAGATTGGCCTATCCAAAGTCAATAACCTTAAGCGTGCAACAATTTTACATGCCTCACCATAGTGGAGCAGGTTGTTGGCTTGCATTTTGCTAACCTCACAACAGGATTTTGGCTTTTTTTGTGGCAATGATCAGATTTTGATTCTGTAAATTGCAGGCTAAGGAAGTAGTGCCATATCAGTGATTGTCTTCTCAGTCTCAGCGTCTACACATGAAGAGCTTGGCACACAGGCAAACTTGTGTGTTGTCTTCTTAGCCTTGTTATCTCTGTAGTCTGCACGGGGACAGTTATACATCCTTTCATTAGTTGCCTTTTCTCATTGGCCTAATTTTGTTGGGTGTATGATAATCAATGCTAAAATGGAGTCGAGGTGGACCAGTTGGTAAAATCTGTATTTCCAGCTCAGATTTTTTTTAGGAACCTAAATTATGGGCCAGTACATTCCTCACATTTTTTTCTCTCTCTCGCTTCCCCCACCCACAATTCCTTAAATGACTTGAAAACCTTGGTCCCCATTTTGAGATCTCTGCAATTTCCTTTGTAAAATCGGAAGAAAAAAAAAGACTGTGTAGGAGGTTGAATACATTTTTCTCTTGTAAAAAACTAGGCAGACAAAACGATGAATGGAAAAACAAGGAACAGTATGATGCATACAAATGTGGCTTTCAGGTTAAAGAGAAGGGATTTATTATTATTATTATTATTATATTTTAAATCAATGTTCTGTTTTACAGTATATGCTTCGTTTAAATAAGTTCAACAAAAATAAAATCATCTTTAGCTTTTGCTCCTCCTAAACCAAATGTGACCTTGGAGAACACAAAACCAGCCTTAGCAAACTAACACAATCTCACAGCAATTTGTAACTTTTTGATTTAGTGGCTAATTCATATGATTTGCTTATTGCCCAATGACGGCAAGGTTGGGTGCCTTGCCTCCTTTTTGTATGACTGAACTCCTATGAGTTTGTACAAATTAGCCACTAAACTGACAAAATGTAAAACAGTTATGTTTCCTCATGAGATCAGGCTGGCCTTGGGGGACATGGTTCACAGAAAACTTTTTCCTTTCCAATGTACTACTTTTAATTGTTTTTCAGTGCTCTATGCTGTGAAGTTTATTTTTTGTTACTCATTTTCAAACTTTTCCTGAACTCTGAAGTCATTTTGTTTAGAAGCAAAGATGTGTTTGGTGTAAATGAGCCCTCAAGCTGCATTCCTTTTCTTTTTCTTTTTTTTGCACACACAAAAAAAATGATTTCTGCAAAATTGTTGCAAACAATTTATATGGGCTGAATTTAAACAAACAAAATGTATTAATGTTCAACTTATTATTTTTTTTTAAGTTCAGCACAAATAAGTTTACAACCACTTACCTTAACAAAAGTTTTGTAAATACAATGAAGTGTTTTTTTCAGTGCATTAACCAAAGACAATATAGCTTTTTTTATGCCTAAAATCATTTAACTTTATTCATTTAGTCATGTTCCATAAGGATATTTAATAAATTTTCTACTGTAAATATATCAATGCTCATTTTTTTTGTCTAGTAATCTGCATTAAGCACTTAATTTGGACACTGAAAGGAGATTTTCTCTGTATTTAGATTTATTTTTTTTAACACTGAAGTTCCAGATTGTCAAACAGTTGTATCACTTTTTTTATTTTTCATAATGCCACACAAAAGACATAGTTGCATGTATGTATGTATGAGTTAAACACACAGACTATATTTGGTGCAACCTTTTATTTGCTAACACAAGCTCAAAAACTTAATTTTCTTCTTTTTGTTGATTTGATCACAAGTAAATAATGCTTAATAGTGGTGTAAACAGGGTCTAAAATATTTTAAGCATGTTTACTTTCAACCACGCAATTATTGAATACTAGGGATACAAGAAATTTCCAGGTGCAGATTGAGCATCAGTATGTATTTGTATTAATGTTATTACCAGGTGTGCTATGATCTAAGAAAAACTAACAGGCTTATCACAGTATCTTTTTTTTTTGTCATACGATATATTGCACCAGTACATATTGCGATTAATGATATTGTTGTCATTTTAAGATACCTTTATGCCACTCATTATATAATGCCAGAATGACAATATAATATCACAATTCAAGAACACTCTTCTAAAGAACACAATCTTTTATTCTTAAAAGTATTTCATTTAATTATAGTCATTTTAACAATTTATTAATTAAGCATTGTAATCAGAATGTGAAAACGTATATCCTAAAAATAATAATAAATGTTAACAAAAAGGTGAAAAGTAGCAGAGGCTGCGATAGCTGCTACCAGATCTATTTTCAGTGTCAGACACACATGAAAACATACTATAGTAATTTAAAGTAAATACTACAATGTTTTTTTTTTTTTATGCGTTCAGCTAAAATGTTTCTAGAATTGGTTTTTATGTATTGGCGATATATATATTGCATCAAAAAAGATTGGGATCATGTCCATGTGTTGTGCAATAAGTCGATATATTGATTGTTGTGACAGGCCTAGTAACAGTACAGGCAAGGTGTAGTTAGGCTCACATCAATATCAAATTTATGCAGAATTGCTGGATTTAAAATGTTGGCCCGTTTTCATCATATGCAGTGTTTTGTATTATTGGCTGCCTGCATTGGCCCATCGTATTACTCCAGTTACATTCTGGATGGTGTTGTGAATTTGCAGCATTAAGCATCGCAGAGTTCATTGTTTCCATTGCAAACAGCTCTCTCAAGTTAATCACTTTAACCATTCATCATTTCACCACATGCCAACAGACATCCTTAGTTTTTATGCCAGATAAATGCTGCTGTAATTGTAAAAATAAATTATATCATCTGATTCATGTTGGTTATGGATTTCTAAAGAAATTTCCTGCTTGTGCAGCTTCAGCACAGTTATTAGCTGACTACACTTTCAAAAGAGAAGCTTTGATTGTAGATGAGTTGCTTTTAGTAGGGTCTCCAAACCTTCTAAAACACTTTATGATTGAGAACAGGCCTTGAGTTACACTTTTATGCTCAAAGTACAGCAGTGTGTTACTGTGTTTGTGTCTTATTAAAGCTTAGAGTCTGACTTCCACTTTCATGATCATTTCCATTCTGACATTTTTTTCTCTCTTATCTGTTCAGAGCTGATTCACTCAAACATACACACATACACACACTACTACTACACACTTCTGCAGGGATAAAAAGGTGATTGCTTCTGTTTACTTCACCATGCCTTGAGGCGATGTTTAGTTGTGCTTGAAAAAAATTCAGATTGAGTTGCCAGTCAATTGAGTTGTTTTTACAGCATACTTTTTTTTCTGTTTCTGCAATATTTACATCACTAGCATGCAAAGTAACACATTTGCAATACTAATAATGTTTAGTTTTGCATTTAAAGATGTGAAGATAATAATACTACAGTAGATTCCTTGAAATAATTATAGCATCTGAGTGATCTGTATGTTCATAGTGAACTAAAAAATGTGTGACAGAATCATTACAGGCAATTGAGTAGCATTCCTGATAGCTCAAATAGTAGTGCATGAGACTAGCAACACCAATCCCTGCTGAAAAATCCAGCTTAAACCAGCCTAAGCTGGTTGGCTGGTTTTAGCTGGTCGACCAGCCTGGTTTGAGAGGGGTTTTGACCATTTCCAGGCTGGTTTCCAGCCATATCCAGCCTGGTCTTTGCTGGTGAGGCTGGAAAATGACCAGCTAAACCCATCTCCCAGCCTGACCAGCTAAGACCAGGCTGGAAATGGCTGGAAACCAGCCTGGAAATGGCCAAAACCCCTCTAAAACCAAGCTGGTTGACCAGCTAAAACCAGCCAACCATCCTAGGCTGGTTTAAGCTGGATTTTTCAGCAGGGATGCCATGGGTTTAACTCCAGAGCATATGTTGACTAATAAAAATGTGTGCCTTTTATGCAACATAAGTAGCTGTAAATACAGTCCTTTATATTTTATTTAATAATTATGTTGAGTAAGTCTTTGGACCAGGGTGGTGTTGTGTCAGGCAAGTTAAAGCTTTTTTATCTTGAGTCAATCAGGTACGTTTTGGAGTTTTTATGTTTGTGCATTTATCAAATTGTATATGTTAATCAATAAAAGCCTAAATTACACCGGTCAATTATATAATTTCACAGTAGCTGCGTTTCCATCCAAAAATGCAAATCATCTTTATGTGCAAAACTGGAATATCGCATAAAAGATGTGCGAATAAAGCAGCGTTTCCATCCAACGAGTCAAAGCGAACGAAATCGTCACTTCCTAAATTACTGGCGCCAAATATTAACAGTAAAAACAGAATCTGCTGCGGTCAGAGGAGCTGCGTCAATCTTTTCTTAATTTAATAAATGACTTGTGCTTCAGAAGGCAATCCTGACACACAGTGAACGTGCGGTGGCGTTTGAAGGCGTAAGAGACAGAGCACAGATGCTCTTAATTCTGGAGGTCATTAATAATACAATAACACTAATACTGAGATCATTAACAGTACTGCTACTGGCCAAAAGGGGGCTCTATGCGAAATGTTACTGTGGTGCCCCCACAGAGGAACAAAAACACACAAACATATGCATTTAAACATGTATTTATTTATTTATATACATAATTAGGCATATAAACACTCAAAATTATACTTAAGCATTCAAATATTTACATTACAAAATAAAAGTTTACTTAAAAATAAACACTGCCATGTCTTCTGCAGAATCATTCCTAAATTCAAACATTTACAAAAGGTAAGGAATAAAACCCTCTCTGTACCTGCACAGCAAAAAAAATCAGTGTACATTTAACTCAATTTAAGTTTAACCTAACACTTGGTGTACATACGACTCCCTCCATTTTAGAGTTAAAATAACACTTTCTAAAGTGTGAAATTTGTACATTACTTGCACAGTACTCATTTAAACACAGTAAGAATTTATTCTTACATCGAACTGGAGTGTTACCTTTCAAAGTGTTAATATATGACCTTTTTTTTCTATATTATCAATTGGTGTGTGTGACGGATAACAGTGATCAAAATTTAATTAAAATGAAAATAGTTTTAATTCATTAAATATTTATTAATCTTTTCAGAAATAATGTCAATACATTCAACTCTTTGCATTTTAAAATGCAACAAGACATGTTTCAAATTTAAGTATAATATACTGGTTTGATCACTGGACTTCCCATCGCTAGTGGGAAATACACTGCATATTGGGTTAAAATTTTAACACTGAAAAAAACACTCTTATATACACTCTTTCACACTCTTGGATAAAAATGTACTCCGGTTTTAACACTGAACAACACCAAAAAAATCACACTGTATATTTAACACTGGAATTTTTGCTGTGTGTAGAGATGGACGATCCTCAGTGCTGCATCCTGTGTTTGTACCTGTGCAGCTGCTGGATCAGGTCACCTCATCTTTTGTGACAAATTTCAGCATTGAACCTCCATGTACGAAACTGAAAAAAATTAGTTATTTAAAGGAAAAACTGATGATATACCATTAAAACAATGGGCAAGTCAAGCACTCTTCATAATGCGTCTAAACTACAACCAAAATGTGGATTTAACTTGCAGTATAATCTCTGGTGACAAAAGCGGGCCCTTGCTGTCAATATAAATTAAAGACTTTTGTGGTTTTTAAGAATTAAAAATGTAATAAAATTTGTGTATTTTAAACAAAAACTTTAACATTCAGAAAAAAATAATCATTAATGAATTCATGCAATAAAAATAGTTTATGGCCTGTGGCTTACAGCAATTTGACTTATTTTATATTATTGATCTTTCAGAAATCACAGAATGAGTCAGTTTTGTTATTTCATATTGTAATGTACAAAAATGAAAAACCGGCATATTAAAAACACACCAATCTACTGATGTAAAGACTAAAGAGACTATATTATCATTAACAAGCAATAACAACAGCAGCAATAAGAAATGTATAGAAATAGACAAAACAATAAACAACTGCAAAGAATTATATAATAATAAATAATATATACAGTGAAATAATTGTGCAGTGCATGTGTATGTAGCTGGTGTGCAAACAGAATTGTAAAGTATTGCACAAGTTAATATTAATAATTGAGTTTGTGCAATTATCAGCAACATGAGAAAAAGGGGCAAACGCCAAAATTCATAGAACATGTCCTGTCAAGTTTAGTTCCCATGTCCCATAGTTTAAGCACAATGCACAGCAGCAAAGCAAGAAACTGAACATAAACAACAACAAATAAGGTAGATTTGGTGCAGTTGTGGTGAAGTTTAAACGTTAGCCTCACTAATTTACTTGAACAACCAAAAATATGTTTTCTAGGTTCATGGCCATAAGTTACCTGAAAGTGTTGCACGCGATTCATCTTGTACTTTTTTTACTCTTCTCTGCTCCAGACTGCTGTTGTCTTTTCCTGGGCATAGAGCTGCAACTTGCATCTATTATAAATATTTGGTGCTAGCAGCCGCAAAGATAAGTGGACTGGACCACGGCTGTGCTGATCGTCAAGGTGTTTTAGAATGACCAAAACAATATTTTAGATGTTTTACAGCCTGCTAGTTTGTCTATTCGCACACATTTGCATCATCACATGATCTCTTACAACAAAATCACATGACCTTCTTTAATGCGCATACTGGAATTTGTGCGGTAAAAGTGTTTCCGTCATAGTTTATACGCATCTTTTCTTATCAAATAAAAAGTTTATCCTACTCAGTTATCTGCAAAATTTATGTGCATCTTGGCGTTTCCATTAACTATTTTGTATGTGCATATGCAAAATTTGCATGAAAATAGGTGTAACTTTTACAGTGTATATATGAGCATTTGTAAAGGTTTTGAATTTCTCAAAAAAGTTATTGAAGTTTTAATAAAAATATTATTTTTTGTTGTTGTTGAAAATGAACAAAGTCTTAAAGTTTTGGAACCACGAGAGTTGAAGCACACAAAACACATCTTTTTATTTAATTTTTCAGTGCACCATCTCTTTTTAATTCAACCACACTTTTCCTCATCATTTACTCAAACTTTTATGAATTAATTTCTTCTGTTAACCTAAATCAAGATATTCTGAAAATGTTGAAAAATATATATTGACACCCATAGTAGAAAATAAACAGAAGAAACAAACTCAAGTTTGAAGCAAGTGGAGGATGGTACAACTTTCATTATTGTAAATTTAATTTGCTCTAATAAAATTTATGAAATTTTATGCCTTGTTGTCAAAATTTATAACAAGCCCTGATGAGTGACTAGCTATGTCAACATCCAACTTTTTAATGTGCATTTTGTAATATTGCATTAAAATTGCTTAATGGAAATTTGGAAAATGTGCACAAGTGAGTATAGTATAAACTTTTTAGTCAATAAAAAAAACGTGCATAAAATACAATGGAAACACTTATCGAATACCACTATGCACATGAAAAGATCATGTGATTAAAATGGGGCATTGGGACTGTATTCATGAACAAACAAGCAGACGGACTACATTGTAAAATATCTGAAATGTTGTTTTGGTAATTCTAAAATTCCTTAGCTAATTTTTTTGTCCAAAATCAAAGGGGTTCAGTTTTATTATTACCTCCAGAACTGTCTTGAGTGGCTGAGCTCCCAAACAGTATCTCACACCTTTAAAATCCTTCTTTAAAATCTTCTGAGGCATAATAATAAATGTTTTATGTGATGTTCCAGTTTTGCACTCAAGTCAAATTTTCATCTTTGAGTGAAAACATGGCTACTAAAAGTGCCAGTATGCAGTTGCAAACAAACAAACTTAATAATTTGTCTTGCATTTACTGTTTGTCTTATTTTGTGATTTCGCTTTGCTTTTTGATCTCTATAGTTATTTTGACCTGTTGAGGTATTGAGAAATTTACTGGTTCTCTTCTCTTTTTTGGGGGGGTGGGGGGGGGGGGGGGGGATTGAATGATTGGATTGAAGAATGATCTTCTAGTTGCAGTGTAGACAGGATGGTCAGAGCTTTGAATACCGAGCGTGTGTTGCATGAAAATAGTTGTCACGCACAGTCTGGAGCAGGGCAGCAGTGTGTGGATGCAGATCAAAGTTTTGCGTGCCCTTATGTGTGTGTGTTTGTCCTGTGTCCCGCTGGTTCTCTGCATGTCATTGCCCTGCAGTTAGACACCGGCTGTCTGTTAAACATCAACCAAAAAATCTCACATCACACCAGAACCAGGATGGGGCCATCACACATATAGAGCTCTGTCGCAAGCGGAAGTCATTGATTTTTTTATTTATTTTTTCCTCGATGAGAGTTAGAGATTTTTAGTAAAATGAATGGCAGGATGTGTTGCGTTTATAAGATTGAGAAAAGTGTAGCTCAAGCAGTGCTTGTTGCTCCAAGCGCATGGGTTTAGTTCCTAGTGAATGCATAAATAAAATGTCCTTAAATACACATAAGGAGACAACTTTGAAATGTTAATACACTGTGCAATTTCAGCAATGTTTTCATTACATACCAAGTCTTACTGTAGCAGTAAATGGGGAACATATTTTGGGATTTAAAGGGATAGTCAAATAGACTATCTAATACTTAAACGGTAAGGCATTTTAGAATGACCAAAACAACATTTCCGATTGTTTACAATGTGCTCAGCCTTCTGGTTTGTCCATTTACACACATTTTTTATCATCACATGATCTCTTATAACAAAATCACATGACATTTTTTTTAATG
The DNA here is from genome assembly GCA_903798205.1 of Danio tinwini. Taxonomy (NCBI): domain Eukaryota; kingdom Metazoa; phylum Chordata; class Actinopteri; order Cypriniformes; family Danionidae; genus Danio; species Danio tinwini. The sequence goes on from CAIGQZ010032939.1 coordinate 1,271,803, forward strand.
CGCATACTGGAATTTGTGCAGTAAAATTGTTTCCTTCATAGTTTATGTGCATCTTTTCTTATTGAATAAAAAGTTTATCCTACTCAGTTATGCACATACATTTCTTATGCGCATTTTTTTTTTATTTATGCGCATCATGCCGTTTCCATCAACCGTTTTTTGATAGATAAAATAGATAGATGGAAACTTTCATATTCTTTAGGATATCTTGTTTTGTGTTCAACAGAAAAAAATTATTTCATAAAAGTTTTGATCTATTTGAGGAAATGGTGAGGAAATTTTACATTTTGGATGAACTATAACTTTGAAGCCCAAGCTCATGATTTATGCGTTTATGCTATATGGTCTGCTATATGGTCTGCTATATGGAGTTCAATCTCATTGACCGCATGATGAAGCTTAACAGAATGCATTTAAAGTGACCCGATAATTCAAGTTATTAAAAATCGATCTCTGTTCTTGTTTTCTCTATTAGATACATTTATATCATACATGTAGAACATTTCGGTGCTACATTAGTGTAATTACAAATGCGATGTTGATTTCATATGCTGCATAAACAGTTATAGTGAGTGAGTTATATTTTAGACACATTATTGCCTGTTTTTGTTGTTTTGGCAATATGATTCCGGAACAAAACTGAACATTTGTGCATTTCAGAGCCATGTTGCAATGTTTTGTTCTCTCTTTCAGTCATTTTCTTTTCGGCTTAGTCCCTTTATTAATCTGGGGTCGCCACATGTTTTGTTTATGAATTGATTTATTTTTTTTTTAACAAATCATTAAGACAAGTAATTCAGGGACGGTCATGAAGATAGTTACTTGTTTTGTTTCTAAATTATTTGGCTGTTTTAAGCCTGTCATTTGAATGTTAATTCAGTGAATTGCTCATTAAGGCTACGTTTACATGACAGCAATGTAGGCAAAAGTGGAAAAGTTCTTCCATTGTGCTTAAAACACAAAAAACCTCCGGCACCTAGACTGCAGCTCTGCACAAGACGTTTGACTATTGGAGAAATGGTCGTGCCCAACTGAGCCTGGTTTCTCTCTAGGTTTTTTTAAATTCTTCACTTATGCCAATTGGTGGTTTTTTCCTCACCACTGTCATCACTGGCTTGCATGGTTCGGGATCTGTAGAGCTGCGCATCGAGGGAATTGCTCTTCAGTGTTTGGACTCTCAGTAGTGAATATTAAATCACACTGAACTGAGCTAAACTGAACTGAACTTATACACTGAAAACTGAACTGACACTGTTTCAGTTTACTATAATCTTCTATGTAAAGCTGCTTTGACACAATCTACATTGTAAAAGAGCTATAGAAATACAGGTGAATTGAATTGAATTAAAAAATTTGCACGTCTACATGACATTGTTTTCCAAAGGATCTGTTTTAACATATCCGCTGAAGTAAAATGCTGTACAGTAGTATGTATGCCAGACCAGCATTCAACAGTCACTTTGTTAGTAAACAATACCTGTAGGAAAGTGCTGATGTGCAGTCGGCGGCTCAACGCAGGTGTTTATGTAGAATTTGCTGTGTAGCGTACACGCATGGTCTGGCGCAGCATTTGTCGCAAATCCCTCACCATGGCTGACACCAACGTTGATGCGCACCTCTCAAAAAAAAAATTAACTACATTTTTGTAATGATTCTGTGATTGGTCAGCTTGGTAGCAGTGTTGAGTCCCGTGAGGGAGCTCCAGATGGAAACTTTTGTTTTGTGTTTACCTAATGATTAAAGTTGTTGCATGTCTGCCAGTTCCTGCCTCTGAATAAGCAAGTTTTAGCTTCTTGTACATTAAGGTAGCATTCAGAAAAGACAAAACTCTCACGAAGAAACTCGACACAGAGGAACATAAAAACCTACTGTCAGCTAGCGTTTCGGGTAGTGTTATTGCAGAGCAACACAATCAACACACAGAAGTAAAAATGCACGGCTACGCACAAGACATGTGCCGTGGGTCATGCTGATCACTCAGCGCAGAAGTATAAACTAGCATTAAGATGCATGTTGGTTGTAATATAAAGTAATTTCACACTTTGCTGATATAGCATCAGCAAACACTTGAACGACAACAGCAATACCACATACTCTACCATTGTTGTGTTTGCCCATAATCTACACCTTCTTAAAAATGTACTACACATAACGAACATACTATGCACACACATGATGTCATCGTTTTCAAACACTCTTGTCTTTGGGTGTTTACACAGACATGACAATGGTGGCATTTTCAAAAACTTCAGGTCACAATTCACGATATTAACAATCCATTAACTAACACTACTAGCTTAATAAACTACTAATTTGCTGTTTATAGTAAGTAAGGTTAAAGTTGGGTTTAGGTTTTGGGTAGGATTAGGGATGCAGAACTAAGATCATACTTTATATCTACTAATGAACCGTTAATATGTTAATAATAGGCAGGTAATAAGCCAGTAGTTATTAGCATGAATGATCACCTAAAGTAAAGTGTTACCAAAACTTCCAATTTGAAATGCGTTTTCAGATTTATAGGCTAAAACTTCATTGTCGTGTAAACAAACAGGCAGGGTGCGTAAAATGTTCCAGTTTTGGGCTGACAATGTTATCGTATAAATGGCCCCTGATTCGTATTTTCAACAATCATGGCAGGCATATGTCAGCAAAGGTACACACCTTATAATTCGTTAAAATGTTATTAAAAAGGGTCCAAAATATTCTACATTTTTTGCTCAGTATCACATCCCAAGGGCAAACAGAAATAGGAATGCTTACTAGCAAACAAGTTAGCCTGTAAATCTAAAGCAGTGTGAATAGGCCTGAGAGTAAAATTTATCACCATGAGAGAGAGATTTGGGTCATCTGGCAAACAGGTGGAGAACTCGCACACGCACGCACAAGTGTGCCCAACACAAGACCCTGTTTTAATGCTGAAATCACCTACAGCGCTTCACAGACACAAACACACATGATCCTGAATTCACCCACATGCCATATGTAGACTCTGTCTTCCGCTCTGACTGATCGAGTTTATTTATAGAGCAGGATTAAACATTAGCTGCAGTGGAGTGATGCAGATATACCAGCGCCCTTACTAAGAGATGCTGAGCTCTGATTGGCTCGGTCGGAGTGAGGTCGATTGATGATGACAAAAGGGCAACTGACTATACTGAATTCACAGTAAACGGAGTTAAATAAGGGATAATGTCGCTCATTAACATCAAATAAATGGATAAAGGGTGATCATAGAGGTTTTGTCATAATAAAGGGGTTTTCGTAACCAAAGGCTTTCTAAAATTTAAATATGCCCTTATGTTCAATTGTACTTTGCATAGGTGTATTATTGTAGCCAAATCAGTGTGTACGAGATCCACAATAAGTTTTCCCTTTCTTCCTGCACTGAGACAGATGTGTTTTTGAAGGTGTCCTGGCTAACTCTCCACTTCGCTGTAATTGGGGTTAAAAACTTAACTGCCTTGAGGCGGCGCTCAAATTAAAACTGCAGGTTTAACCTAAACAGACTGCAGCTTTTTGTCATTTTAACACTAGCCAATAGCATTTCACACGAATGACACAAAAAATGACACTCAGTTGCTTATTTTAATTGAAAATTGCACAGCTCTGTGTACAATTGCCTTTGTATCGAAGCAGGTGAGTGGGCTTGACCAATCGCCTGTAGGTGACAGACTCTTTTTCTCTCCATATGCTCTAGACACCTTTCTATAAGCAGATCATACATCTTGGAAAACAATGCGCGATTCTGAGTGTGCTTCACACAGGTTGGTGGAATTGACAATCTGCCTAGGACACACAACCTCTACTCTGATAATTTATATAAAATTAATGCAACATACATATCATTTCATCCTCATTTGAGTTCAAAAACAACACTCAACATAGCCCACAGTCAGAGCAAACCTCTCATCTGTGTCTGTAATCTTCACCAGCACATGTAGCCTCTTTTAGAGAGTAATTCCGTCATTCAGAGTTCATAATAGTGAATAGTGAATTGAATAATAGTCCAAAATGCGATGAACGTGGCAGTTTGTTCGTGATTCAGGTTGCTGAAACAATTTGCTCTTGTGTTTTGTCAGGCTTCTTTTTTTCCGCGCTTCACTCTCGCGTTTGTCCTTTTCTTTTCTGAAAGGAATTAGACGTCGAAGAAACTTCAATAATCACACACACGTTATTATCATCAGCTCAAGAAGTTTGTTATATCAAAAATAGACGTGATCTGGAGAAAACGAAAACCGCTCGTGATTTTAGACGTCTTCGTAAAGCAACAACAGGACACGGCTGATTTTGTTCTTCTTGGCTTTGTGGCTGTACATCAAGACAACTACAATGTTTGTTTGAGCTTGGGTCATCCATGGCTTGTTATTATATGCATATAGTTGTCTCGGCTGTGTATTAAAAACATGGCGGTTCCTTTGTTTTCATTCTGGCTAGCTCCACGAGATCGTGACGTATCTCTGTAATCAATCAGCGTTTAACTGCGCGTGTAGCTCCACCTTTTGGTACCCTTTCTCGTGTTTGGTACCCTTTTGAAAGGGTGCCGAAAAAGTGGTATGGTATGGTTCGGTTCGGTACTCCTTTTGACAATGGAAACGGCCATAAAAGCGTACCGAACCGTACCGTACCACTCAGTGGAAACGTGCCATTAGCCTCACTTGTAATAGCCTCACTTCGCTTTGGATAAAAACAGCTAAATGAATAAATGTATTGTTTTTTTAAGCTAAAGTGTAGGCAAGGCAAGTTTACTTCAATAGTACATTTCACACACAATGGTAGTTGGTACATAAACAAGAATAAAAGAAACAAGAAAATACAATGTAAAAATGCTGGGTTACATAACCTCGATTTGAGTTTGGACAACATAAAATAATTAAGTTAACTTTTTACATTTTTAAGAAATTTAAGTAGATTGAACATAAGTTGTCTTAGCGAAATCTCAAGAATTGTGTTGTTTCAGCCCATTTTAAATAAGTAGTTTGAACAAGCAACAAAAAATATTTTTTTAAGTGTAAAAAAAAAATAAAGAATAAAAATAACAAGGAAAAAAATTATAAAAAACAGATTAAAGTTTGTTAAAACAGGTTATAAAAGAATAAAAGAAGAAAAGAAAGACATAATAGTGTGATCTGTCGGACGTAGCATAGTGCTCATTCAGTAAAGGCACAGCTAAAGAGATGCTAAAGAGATTTATTGAGCATATCTGTAATGTATTGAGGTCCTGGGCCATTTAGTGATTCATAGGCAAGTAATAATACTTTAAAAGCTATTCTGAATGTAACTGGGAGCCAGTGTAAAGATCTGAGTACAGGTGTGATGCGCTCTGATTTTCTGATCCTGGTCAGAATCCTGACAGCAGCATTCTGGAAGGGCTGCAACTGTCTGACTGTCTTTTTGGGAAGGCCTATTAGGTCCATGTACAGTAATCCACCCTGCTGCTGATAAAAGCATGAACAAGTTTCATTAAGTCCTCACTGGAAAGCATCTAATTCTTGCAATGTTTTCGTAAAAATATATATATATTATCAAGAGGACATAACTTGTCTTAAATCTGTCATTAGTGGCCCTTAAAATTGTGTCGTGAAGTTTTTTTTAATATATTTTTTGACTTCAACTATCGTGGTACAAATTGAATTTATCATTAACATCTTGTTGAATGTCATTAAATGTTAATGCATGTGCTATAAAATTATTATGAAAATTCTGTCACTTTTAATAAGACTTTTTATTATTATTATTTATCTATTTAACTTATTACACTGAAAAAAGTAACAAGAAAAATATTCATGACCACTATAATGGCCTCAAGACAATCATGTTTATGACAGATTTAGGATGTATTTGGTTGTCAAGTTGTTAAAGTCGTCTCAAAAAATGTCATCTTTGCATTTAAAATGACATAACTGAGAAATTATTGACAGTTGACACAAGCATGCATACAATCTAACATATATTCCTGGCATGTATCATAAATGTTTCATGACAGTCTAATGAACACCTCTTGAAGTGAAGTGACTAATATATAATTTCTAAAAATTGCATTACACTTATAGTGAAACATGAATATACTTATGTTTGGATGTATCTCTTTGAGCCTGTGTATTAATTCATGGTATTAGCATCTCTTAACTGGCCAAATAAAATGTTTAATCAGCTTTTCTTGGTTGTTTGATTGCACAATGAAAGTATTTCCATCTCTTTGATGCAGCACATCTACTCTGCGATGAGCAAAACCAAAACCTTTTACTGTTTTATTTGTTGAATGTTTATTCTGGAGACATCGCAGCAGAGATTTCCTCTGATATTTCAGTGTTAGATACAGTGATCAAACAGACTGTCTGATAAAGTGTTTGAACAAGACTGACATGTCAGTGCTATATGATTCTCTGTGTGAGCAAAGGTCAAGACACAGGTCACTGGAACAGCAGGAGAATATCATCTGCTGTTCTCTTAGGTAGTAAACTTTTGACAACTCTGTGTTTGTAATCTGGTGTTGGTGCATGTCTCAATTGATTTCTGGGTATGTGTGCGTCATTTAATTTCCCTTCTCTTACACACTGAGCATCACATACCTCTGAGGTAACATCTAAACAATGTTTCAACAAAGAGGTTACGTCAGTGGAAAACGGGAGAGGAGTAGAGGCTAAACAGCTAAACAGATCACTTTTCAGCCACTGATTGGTTAAAGGTGCAGTAGGTGATTGTCTTTAGAAACATTTTTGGTTGTGCTGGTTGAAAGTCTCTTCACAGTCCAATAGTAATGATTATTCTAAATGTGTTTATATGTATTTTTATATTGTAGGTAAGGCATAAAACAAAATTGTTCATCCAATTAAATATTGTGGGTAAATTTAATCCCATAATTCCGATAAGTAGCCCAAACTGTCAACAAATGTAGATTTGGGCTTCTGCGCATCTCTGTTCATGCATCTCCGCCATTAGTGCGATTCACGTGCAGTCAAGACAGTCACAGTCGCAGTAAAATCAAATGCTGAATTGAAACTTTTGAAACTCCTGAATCAATATTGGAGTTACTTTTGCACGCTGGAGGAAGGACGACACCATGGCTGAAGTATTTCTGTTAGACAGATAATGTTACCTTTTAAAACTATTTTAGTCCCACAAAGATGTAGATTGTGTTGTGTTATGAATGGGTTATATGCACTGAAGTGTTGTTCAGCCACTGAAATCTTCCGGCGAAAGATTGATGTGACTATTTTCATTTTCATAAGGGTCCTTTTACAGCATTGATAATGTCGATTTTTAGTTAGCTTAACAACAAAACATCAGTAAATAGCGCTATTTCACCTAGCCTGCCTTACCGAGCTGAAGTTGCTTTTATATTAACATTGGTTCATTTTTGAACTATGACAGCCTCCTTATATTGTTTACCATGCTACTCTGAATATTTGCTCTGAAATAGCGTGTAAGTGTGGCTTAGTAACAAGTGTAATTTAAAGTGTAAGTGTACATTTCTAACTGGCGAATGACATGAACTAGTGGGTTGTCTCCTGTCATGTCGGAGTGCATGCATTCGTGATTTCAGAAGGCGTGGCTTTCAAACACAGTCCCTCCTCTGCCGTCTAAAGATAATATGCTAACCGGTTAGCATTTTGGCAGATCACCTACTGCACCTTTAACTCATCAGAAGGATCATTTAACACCAGAGCGGGGTTAATATTGGTAACACTTTGTAGTAAGTTTCCAGTTGTCAACAGTAGATGACTATTACATTTTGTTGAGCTAACGGTGAACATTTAAAGGCATGGTTATATGAAAAAATAAAAATGTACTGCAATTTTTCCAAAACTTTTTTAGTTATTTATTTTTTGTTGAAACTAAAAATAATTATTTTAAAAAGTTTTAGACACCTGTAAGGTTGAACTCTGTATGGTACTCTGTAAAAAAATGCTGGTTTCCACACAATTCCTTCATGTTGTCCCAACGCAAATTGATAAAATTAACTTAATTGTTTTTACACATTTAAGTGGATTGAACACAACAATTAAATTGTGCCACACATGTAAGAATTGTGTTTTAACTTATTTTAAATAAGTACTTTGAACAAGCAGCAAAAGTTATTTTTAGAGCGTAGAAAAACAAATATGTAAGTGAATGGTTACAGGTTTTCAGCATTTTTCAAAATATTTTCTTTTGTGTTCAACAAAGGAAAGAAACTTAAACAGGTTTGTGACAACTGAAGGATGAGTAAATGATAGCAGAATGTTCAGTTTTGAGTGTTCTGAATGTTTTTAGTTTTTTTTGTCAGAACTTATTTAAGATTTTTCTTGTCTAAACCTGAATTTAACACACTATATTCATTATCATATGTAGGCTTGTCACAATATCCACTTTTGTTGTACGATATATTGCACCAAAATGTATTGCGATGAATGATATTGTCCTTTTAAGACCATTTTATGCCATTTTATATTACACCCTTATTATGACAATATAATATCATCACAATGCAAGTACACACTTCCAAAGAACACATAATATTTTATTCTTAAGAATATTGCATTTAATTATAGTCATTGGAGTCATAATGTGAAAACGTATATCCTTAACCAATAAATAATAATAATAAGTGTTAAAAAAAAAGAGCAAGGTAAAAAGTAACGGAGGCTGCGATAGCTGCTACCAGATCTATTTTTTGGTTGTCAGACACGCATGAAAACATACTATAGTAATTTATAGTAAATGCTATAGTGTTTTACTTACACTGATACCTCCAATAGAGATAGAGAGGTTGTGCCATCAGATAAAATGTTGATAGAATTGGGGTCATGTCCATGTGTTGTGCGATAAGTTGATATATTGATTATCGTGACAGGCCTAATCATATGCAAACAGTGCTCAGCATATTTAAGTACAAAAGCACAAATCTATCTTTTAAATTCATGTTTTTAATTGGAAGCTATACAATTTTATATTTGTGCATATGTGTTTGATTAGTCAGTACTGAAGCCACATTGGGAGCAATCAAAATAACAACAAAATAACTTACGATAACGGTCCAGAAACTAGTACACCCAAATTTATATGTTAAAGAAATATATTAAATACAAATTTAAAAAAGAGGGAAAAAATGTGTTTTTTTTTTGCATTATTTTGCTTAAATTTAATTGTATTATCTTTCAATTTCTAAATATGTTTGGTGAATAAAATTATATTTTAATAAATATATCTGTTTATAAATCTGTTTTGTTTAAATGCACCAAAATACATTGCCCATATTCACTGTGAAATGAATAAAAATATTTATTTTCAAAATAGGGTGTACTCAATTAAGCTTAGCACTGTATATTTAATATGTTATTTTTCAAGTGTGAACTTAAAAGGTGGAGTGACAGTTGAATGATTAACTAACTTACTAATGATTTTCCATTTGAATACATTTTAAAATATAAATGATACCTGTGATGGCAGAGCTAAATTTTCTACATCATTATTCCAGTTTTAAGTGTCATGTGATTCTTCATTTTCCATTCTAAAGGCCCCAGTATACTTCAAGCAAAGTTTGTCCAAAACAAAAGTTTGTTCCAGAAGTTGGACACATGCAGTTTGCCATAGCAAACATTACAAAACTGTTCAGAAAGTCACCATCTTGGTCTGTGTTGATAATGTTATAAGTGGTTGTGACTCTACCTTTTTTGACTTGAAGATCTTCATCAGTTCATTTCCTCTGTTCCGTCTGCCGATGAGACCAGACATGCATGAGTAAAAACATGACCACAGAACTTCAGTGGTTGACCAAAATGGCATTTTTTTATGTCTGATGAAAATATTGAGAAATCAATATGGATGATTTAAGACTGAAATAGTACATGTGTTTACAGCAAATAAGAGACATGCTGAAAAAAATGGTGAAACGTTTTATTGAGATATACAGTATATTACAAGTGAGGATATAAAGGGTGCATATAGAGAGAAAAAGGGTCACCTACAGCTTTTTTGTCAAGCCTATTCACCTGCAAGAATTGCTAATAATAATAAGTGTTAATAAGACAGTGTCTGGTGTATATGAAGAGGAAGGACTGTGTCCTACAGGTGGTTTGTCAAGCCCACTCACCTAGTAATTATATTTTAGTCAAATAATTAATTGTTGTTTAAATACGTTACCAACTGTATTTTGATGCTGAGATCATATTTGAAAGTGTCACGTCACCTATTTAAAATGATGACATTCAACTGTTTTAATGAAGATCATCATGTTCACATCTTCTACGTTAGACATTCCAGCAGATCTTCATTCTCACTTGTGCTGGCATTCGCTCAGTTGTTGTTTTATAGAGTTATTTTTGGAGTGTGTGAATGTCACCCTTGACACACTCTCGGTGTGTTTGGATGCGTGTATTAGGGCAGATGAGTGGGAGTCTTTAGCAAGTGGGACACAACATTTCTCCGGTTCGTAGATGTCTCAGTTGCCATGGAGATGGATGGAGAGGCTTTGGGTATTGGCACTGATTTCCTGGTTTGACTCTAAATACAAAATATTCTCAGTACTAAATCATTTGGGAATATTTCAGTTAATTTAAGTTCATCTCAACATGATGATAACTGCTTGATCACACAACTGCAGCATGTTTTATTTTCACTTTCAGGCTTTTGCCTATATCATTAGAAGAACAGAAAAAACATTAATTTATACAATTTTTACTATTAGATAAATAATATTTTGATTTATTTATTTTTTTATCTGCCATAAAGCATGCAGTCAATGACAATGCAGTAAATAAACACTCCACTTATTTAAATTTTTTTGGAAATACAACCATTTTACAATACCCTTAGTGGTAAGTTATATACCTTTTAAGCCAATCTCCAGGTCTGACATCACCTTTTTAGCTTATCTTAGCATAAATGATTGAATCGGATTGGATCATTAGCATCTCACTTAATAAATAAAAAAAGTAGTTTTTTTGTTGTAATTTTTCGATTTAAAGCTAAATTCTTCTGTATTTTGTACTGAGACAGATGGAAAATGAAAAGTTGCAATTTTCTAGGTTGATATATTTAGGAACTATGCTGTCATTCTGGTGTAATAATCAATGAACTTTGCTGCCATGCCTGCAGCAGGCACAGTGATATTACAAAGCACCTGAAAATAGTCTCCAACTAGGTAACAGTGCTGTATAATATCATTGAGCCTGTTGCACGTATGGTATGGCAGCAAAGTCCCTTGATTATTATGCCAGAATCTGATTATAGTTTCTAGCCATTTTGGCCTAGAAAATAGTAACTTTCCATTTTCCGTTGTTCATAGTACACGATGGAACTACAGAAGTGACAAGTTTGAAATAGGAAAAATGTAGAATCCTTTTTTCTTACTTTCTTTTTTGAGCAAAAGTTGTTAATCAGCTGTGGCACTCTCCTATTTATTTAATCTCTCCCCAGGGAAATAGTGAATAATTTCTGGAAAAATGACAAAGCCTTCTGATTTCAGACAGAAACAGACATAAAGGTCTGTATTATGCAAGGGAAATATTTAGGATGTAAGTGAGGGGATATTGGAATATTTATGAATTAGAAAATTTGTAGCATGTCATTAATATAAATATTTAACACTTTTTAAAAGAAGGCCTGCAGCCTCGAAACCATTACTGAGGGTCTAAATGGATAATCCAAAAATTGTTCAGTGTACATTATAAATATGAAGGCTGAATTTCACAGAATTTAGATCTTTGATCTTAGTGCAGGGTCATCGGTCTGAATCTACTGAGTCAGCAAGAGAGACATTATACAACTAATGATTAATGAGAATATACTTAGAAAAAAAATCTTGGCATTTTAAAACTCAATATCAGAATCATCAATATTTTTGCCCAGCCCTAAGATATCAATAATATTGCAGTTTTCTACCTGAGTCTAAGATGGAGGAGTAGGAAGTATGTTGTGAGCTGAAGCCCAACATCCAATTCTTTTCTTTAACAAAGCTACAACAACCTGCTGAATATCTGATTTAAAGAATCTGTACTTTGTGAATGGTGTCGGTGTGAGGGTGCTGGAAATGTTCAAGACAAGCTGACTCTGTGCAGTTAACCTTTAACAAAGTAAACAGGGACTTTGTACTTTGGATTCTAAAGAAGCTAATCCAAGTAGCCACAACCATTAATATCAGACCAGATCTCACATACACATATGACCTCATTCTTAAAAAGGAAGGTTCTATATTGGCAAATTCTTTATCTTATAAATTTACATTATTTTAGGACAGGAAATACAATTTGTTTCCACTGTCAGGGTTTCCATGGGTCGTGGAATTTCTGGAATCTTATAGCATTTTTAAAGGTCTGTTCCAGACATTGGAAGTCAGGGTATTCCATTTTATTTGTCTAAATTATGGAATATCAGGATTTTATGTTTGTTGTTTTAAATTTGACTTTGCATTTAACAAAAGGTAATTTGTCTGGACCATGTTATTTGTCTACATTGTTTCACATGTTTTGCCTGTTGTTATGGTTAGGTTTTCCTTCAGTACCATTTTATTTCTTTTCAAAGTTTTCCAGAATGCTATCTGTGGTTGTTTTTGTCTGAGCAGTTCTCAGCACAGCAGCTGCTTATTTCTCTGTTCATTATAGGTCATGGAAAATCAGCTTTTTAGTCAGCAAATGTCAGAGAAAAGTTCGAGAATTTGACATGTGGCTTTGAGTGGGAACCCTTGCTGTCCTCTGAAAAGTTCTTTGGGGAACCAAAAAGGTTCTTCTATAGCATCACTGGAAAATTTTTCAGAGTGCTGGGACGCAAATTTAACCATTATCATTCATGTCACCAACCGCTAACTTATCCAGCATATGCTTTACACAGCAGATGCCTTTCCAGCTGCAACCCATCACTGGGAAACATACACAACAGCCAATTTAGTTTATTCAATTAACCTATAGCACATGTCTTTAGACTGTGTGGGAAACTGGAGCACTCCAAGGAAACCCATGTTAATACAGGGAGAACATGCAAACTCCACACAGAGATGCCAACTGACCCAGCTGGGACTCGAACCAGTGAGCTTCTTGCTGTGAGGCGACAGTGATAACCACTGACCCACCGTGCCACCCAAATTTCACCATTCTATGAGTAATTATATATGTTTATAAGAGAAATTATGTATATTTATATTAGAATAAGTTGATGCATTTCTTCCATTGCATATACAGCAGTGTTCTGCTTTTATTGAAAGAGGTAATACGTAGTAAATGTTTTCATGAGTTCTTGAAATCTGTTCCTAATGTGCTAGATGAAGACACTAACAAGATCACACTTTAGCGGACCACTTATTTCTCTAGTTTATTACCCCTCACGGCTCTGAAAGAAAGTATAGTCACTCTTAAAACCTCTCCACATCATGCTAAGGATTATATTTCACATGCTATGTTTGCGTTGTAAGCAATATAATCGACTTTCATCTGAAGTCACCTGCTGAAGTAATCCTCCCATGCGCCAAATATGCACTTTCTTTTTTGCTGCTTTGGTGGAAACACATCTGCCAAGAGCGGTAATGTAAAATGCATAAGTTTAAAGGGAAAGTTCACCCCAAACTGAAAATGCTGTCATCGTTAACTCACCTCTGCCAAACCTATTAGACTTTCTTTCTGCTATTGAACACAAAAGCAGATCTTTTAAAGAAAGCTGGAAAGCTGTAACTGTTGATTCCATATCTTTCCCTGCATTTTTTCCCTGTTAATGTGTCCCAAATTGGGCCTAATTGTGTTAGCCATTTTGGTAAGAAGCTTTGATTTTTCAGTTGAGATGTTAAAAATGGTCAAATCATGTAGTCATAAATATTCTGGCCAACCGTAGTAACATGAATAGTGTTGCCAGATTTTTAATTTGATTGTGCGGGTAAAAGATGGCATAGGCAGGTTGACAAAATTTGGCCGGTTTTGAAACAAAAATTTTATATGCAACTTATTTAACAAAACATAACTGTGTTCCTACTTCATTGCATAGCACAAACCGAGTGGACCCACCTGCACAAGGAGGTGAAGGAAAGTTGTATCAAAATCTGACTTGGACAAATCTGACATTCCTGCACGGGTATCACACAGCTCCTGCAGTTAAACTCATGGTGGTTTATCATGAAACTTTTATCGATCATTTGTTTTCCAAGTGACAGCAAGAACAAACACAGAAGCATTGTCTGATTGACAATCAGCACCTAATTATGTTCAAAAGAATAAAAAATGCCAAATTGGACAAATATATACCCCATTTTCGAAAGTAAACATTACTTATAACTGGCCTCTTCTACCTTGCGGTGTAGAGGCTGAACAAAGTTTCCGCCACCTTTTGCTGTCTGTTCTGGCACAGTTTGGGTCTACTTCTCTCTTTTAGAATGCTGGGTTAAGTGAGTCTATCAATTTCATTTGAAGTCTACCTCTTGGACGTCTTCCTTCCTTGCCTCTAGCATCTGCTTTGGAACCTTGTGGTTTTTCATTCTGACAACATGACCGAACCGCCTCATCTTATGCCTGTCAATTATTTCAGTCAGTGATTCGACTGGTAGGTTTGTCCTGATGGTCTGGTTCCTTACCCAGTCTCTGCGAGTTTTGGCAGTGACTAATCTAGGATACCGCATCTCCTTCTCCTGCAATCTGTTGCTGCTAGTAAGTGCCCAAGACTCACACCTAGAGGTAAGAGTATGAACAAAGGTGGAGTTATAAATGGCTAGCTTAGTTTTGGTGGAGATTTCTCTTTTTACCACAAAGGCTCTGCTTAAAGCGTGATATAGTCTGCCAGATGCAGCGACCTTTGCTTTGAGATTCTTATTAGGTTTTCCATCCTCACTTAACACTGTTAGTCTTGAAAGTAAAACATACTCTAGGTAGTGTAATCTACACAACAATAAGTGCAGTGTGTGGATGTGATCCAGTTATGTTGTAATTTTACTGTTGTGGTTATGTGACTGTTGGTGTTGGTTGCTGTATGGTTAAACAGATATGACAGTTAAAGTAGCTAGGCTAATTTCTGATTTAATTAAATAAAATATTAATCTAATATTTTGGACGTTTGTTTGGGCTGGTTTTGGACAACTTTTAGGCTGGATAAAGTCAGCTATATCTGGCAACAACGAACTTAAGGAAAATGAAGGTGAAGTTGATTCTTTTACAGCAGTTAACGCTGTAGTAAAAGACTATCAAGTTCAGATTTTATGAAGCATTTTAGGGGCATTGTCCCGTTTATGGGGTGTCTTAAAAATGTTTTTAATTTTTTTTTTTATTGAAGGATACACAAAGATCATCAAAAATCTGTTTTATAGTGGAAAAAGGTGCTTTTGATGTTTTACGATACACATTACTTTTCAACTAATTATTGCTTGCTATCATGTACAGTGTGAGTGATAACATAAAACTAAAAGAAAATCTAAATAGACTTTCCCTCATAGTTTCACTTTTACCACCAAAATGTCTCTCATCCATTTTGCCTTGTTTAAAAGCTGTGTACTGAAGAGCTTACTTATATTGGTCCATCATGGAGGGTTGTGCTAGTTTTTCTGTTGGGATCATGTCATGAAGCATCCCAAAATTGAGAGCAGTTTGTCACCCCATAGGAGAAACACTACAAGATAAAAAGATTGATTGTTGCGTCCTGACACCCATTGTTCACGAATCAACACAAAGCTTTACATCAACCTGATCTAACCCACTGTATATTTGGTTTGGGGTGGAATTTCATTATATCGTATCTAGTCACACCAGGTAAAGTGTGTTTTTTTTTTAAGGAAGCACCTATTTTGCTCAGCAGAAACTTACAACTTAAATATATAGTAGCAGGGCTTCACAATTACTTTTTTGATCACCAGCCACTGTGGCTAGTAGATTTCCAACATTACTAGCCACTCAGCATTTTCAGTAGCCACATTTTTGTTGTTGGGAAAATATATTTTATATGCATAAATTTGACTTTGACATGCTAAAATTACTTGATTTAGATTTTGTGTTACGTCCACATGCCTTGTCATTAATTTCATTTTTTGTGTGTGTTGTGTATGAGCTTGCTCAGTGTGCATGAGCAAATGGGTTGTGTGGCATTGCAATTAGTTTTTATTTAACATGACTTTTCAGCGCTCAGAATTAAGGATTTATCAAATTTATCTCGGACCACACCAAACATAAATAAATAATTATTTCTTAGCCACATATTTTGCTATATAATTGTGTCAAAACAAGCAAAATATAGCTGTATACTATACTTTTTATTTAACAATTTTTTTTTTTTAAAAACAACAAAAAAAGATTTGACATCATTGCCATGTATCTAAAATATGTCCTGGCTAAAGGTCCCAAACCACCAGTTAACTACACAAAAATGTGGAGTTAATCTCCTATTAAAGCAATGTTATTGGAAAAAAATATAATTAAACCATATTAACACAAATAACTAAGCAAAAGAAAGCAGGTAAAAAAACATACCATGTGTGATATTGAAAGGATGACCATGCGCACAACACCAATTAATAATCTGTTTAAAGAATGGTTAAAGCGAAAGCAACCGGTGCTGCTTACAAAGAGACAAATCTTGAGCTCTTAAAAGCAGCAAGACTGTGGGTGCATGAGCATAATTTTTTGTCTAGTCTATTTGAAAGAGAACTGATCACACCAGTAGCACTTTTAGGCACGGTTGCTTCATGCAAGGAAACGGGAGCGCGCATGTGTTTTAAACACTTGCGCATATCACTACACCTGTGCGAACACAATAGTTTTTTTCAGTTATGCTGCTTCTTAGTTCTAAAATTGTATTTACACACAAATTGAGCCTTCTTTATTGTCGAACCCTACTTTTAAGAAAACTACAATTTAAAAATAATTTTCAACCAGCCAGAGTGGCTAGTGGGAGTGACTGTCTAACCCGCCACAGCTGAAATCTACATGCATTTGGAGGGTTGGCGGGTGTTAATGTCAAGCCCTACATAGTAGTATAGTATTTGTTTACCAACAGGAGAATATTTGGTGCCACTTTATATTAGATGGCCTTAACTAATATGTACTTACACTGAAATTAATCATTCGTTACAATGTACAAATTCTGCGTAAATACATGTTTTTAGTATCTTAAGTTAGCCCACGATTAAACCCACCCATACCAGCAAACCTATTCCTAATCTTACCCGAATCCCATCTCAGGAGCACCAAGAAGTGTTTTTTTAATACATTATGTGCACAGCAAGTACATTGTATTTATTTTCTGATCCAAGTACATTGTAGTTAAGGCCACCTAATATGAAGTGGACCAAATATTTTAGATGCTTTCAGTGTGTCGATACTGTATTTTTACTGCATCTGCCAACATTGTGGCAGAAATTAGAAGAGCACTAGCAGTACTGAGGACATGGGTTCCATGGCCAGGGAATGCATGAACTCAAAAATGATTATACTTTGAATTCAATATTGCTTTGCCAAATGCATAAAATACATTTTGCATAAAAAATCATCCCTAGACATAGAAATTCAATAGCAATGTCAAGTAATTTCATTGAGATTATCTTCTTTTTGGTAGTAGTTGGAGAAAATGCTTCTAGATTCTCAATCTTACAGATTTTTTACACTTAATCATGAGTATGATTGGTGTAACACATGAATTTGTTACCATTGCGTTCCCAGTTGTTGTTTTATTGGCTGTTTGCAGCTTCAGTCTCCAACCCTTCTTTTTTATCTGTGTGTAGGAGATAAAGATGGCAGTAAAGTGACCACAGTGGTGGCGACTCCTGGACAGGGACCTGACCGGCCGCAGGAGGTCAGCTACACTGACACCAAGGTCATTGGTAACGGCTCTTTTGGCGTGGTCTATCAGGCCAAGCTCTGCGACTCAGGAGAATTGGTGGCCATTAAGAAGGTCCTTCAGGACAAGCGATTTAAGGTAAGACTGAGACATTAATTCCATCTTGCTTCCTTGAAAATGTGTAATGCTTTTGGGCCTTATAGCATATCAAAAGAACAGCTCAGCTTAGTTTTTACCATAGGCAGCTCTCCAGTGTGGTTGTGCCTTTAATCAAAATTCAAATTAGATTTTTGCCTTCAATCATTAAGAACAAAATCAGGAAAAAGTGATTATTGTTTCATGTCCTGCCCTCTTTGTAGCAGTCTGCATTCGTTTTTCTGCATAGCTCAGTTTCAAATCAGTGAAATCATGACTTTAGAGACATGTAAAGTCATATTTTAGCTCAATATTTTCTCACAAATGGTGAAAAACGTGCAAACTTTTTTGTGAAAATGCAGCATGTAGTGATTATTCACATAAACCCTCAATTGTTACACTGTAAAAAATGCAGGGTTCCACACAATTCATTCATGTTGTCCCAACACAAATTAAGTTAACTCAGCACTTTTAACAAATTTATGTGGAATTTTTTTTTTTGAGTGTATGTAATAAATTTATATAAAGAGATCAGATTGAAAATACGTGTAAACTTAAATCGGTAAAGTAAATTTGGCAGAGCACTATATTCCTGCTGTTGGCTGTGCTTATCATTATTAATCAAACAACAAAAGACAAGGACAAAAGAAAGTTAACAAAATAAACAACAAAGGTAATCATGATCAAGTAAAATGGTAAATATAAAGCAAATGTATGATCAAATGTTTGGGTCATTGTTATTTATTATTTTTCAAAATAATGTTGTTGATTTATAATCACTAATTATCACTAGATGTTTTGGTATTATTTTATACCAAAATTATTTTACCACCTACTAATTTCTCATTTATGACTTGTGAAATACAAGCACAATCTCAAAGCAATTTACAACTTTTGGATTTAGTTGCCAATTCACATGAATTTAAGCACGATTTTCTTATCCCTCAAAGATGGTTGGGTTTAGGGCTGGAGTTTGTGGGTGCCTCCTTTAAAAAAACAATTGTATCAATGAAATTATATGAATTTGTAATAATCAGTCACTTTTCTGCAGATATATTAAATAGTTACATTTCCTAAAAAGATCTTGCTTGAAATATAGATTTAAGGAGCATTAAACCCAGCTGTTTCAGTGGCAGTTCTAGGGGGACAGTGCCCTCTGAGTCAACAAGCTTGGCCCCCCTCTGGCCCCAGTAAATTTGGACGCGGATCACACCAATTTTGGCTGCAATACACAATTTGTCGTGTGGTGGTAGTAACAAAAAAATTATTATTTGTGCCTTAACTAAAACACCACAAAGAAGTGAGATCAGCTATCGGTGGTAGTGGCTCTTGCTACGTCCGAAACCGCCTACTACTCAGTAGGTACTGCATTTGAATTTAAACGTACTACTCGGCCATTAGAAAAGTGCGTTCTATACAGTATGAATGTAAGAAGTATGAATTGAATTCAGACATACTACATCCGCCATTTTGTCATAGTCACGTGACCTACCTGCGTCAGTTGTGTCGCTTCACTCCATTCCTGAATTCTCTCGCAGGGCATCATGGGATAGCGCAGCGTGCATGGGATGCGCACTTCAGAATCTCGCCGGAAGTAGTAAGTCATCTCGGTACTTCTCGCATACTGATTTTCGAAATCTATGAATTCGGACATACTACTCAGCTCGCATACTGAATTTAGCATACTGTATAGTATGAAAGTATGCGGTTTCGGACGCAGCCTCTGTTTCTCGATTCCAAGAACGCAGAGAACAGACTTGCGTTTTTGTGAAGATCGGTCTTGTCAGGTCACCTTGGAAGAACGAACTCGGTAGGCCACGAGAACAGAGAACGCATCCTGTGAGAAATGAGATGCTGTGTTCTTTCCTGATGGTCACGTGACCTTCACGCATTTATAACTGAAAATTATTTAAACATTACAGCATGTATACAATGATTTATTGTTTTTCCCCTTTTCAATATATACAATTGAAGTCAGAATTATTAGCCCCCCTGAATTTTAGCCCCCCTGTTTATTTTTCCCCATTTTCTGTTTATCAGAGAGCAGATTTTTTTCAACACATTTCTAAACATAATAGTTTTAATTACTCGCTGAATAATAAGATCGCTGAAGAATGCATATTGAGAAACTCGCATGCACTCTCTCTGCTTTCGCTTGACTTTTGTTAGTGACAATGCTGCGCGCATCAGTGAGTTTCCCATATCTGTCAGAAGTTAAGCCTCAAAGTCTCACAGGTAATTGAAAAATCAACTTTAGTCAGGTTCTTGTTGTGAAAATCTATCAAGATGTCCACTGTTGATTATATTAGATTTTTGTTTTCAATAGCGATTTTAAAACTTAATATAGTAAGTCCTCGGCTATGCTTAGACTTTTATCAATCAGAAATCAAATGTAAATAGTTCTACATTAGGAAATGCAGTCTTGAATTAACAAACAGTGGTCAAGTACCAGAGAACAGATGTAACACTGATAAAATGTAGTTTTCAGTCATATTCATGTAAAAGTAATATTCAACTCGTTTACTTTGCCTTCATTCATTTTTGTTTTCATTTTTCAGTTGTGACAAAGCATGACTTGCTACTTGCAATTGTTTTGGGCCTCATACTGAACCCATAAACCCCTAAAATAGTGAGGGGGGTCTGAATGCAGACCTGGTGCAGTTGAAATCTGAGCTGCATGCAAAATGCTTTTAATGCCCACAACTAACCCTACCCCTAACCCTAACCCTCACAGTGACGTCACTAGCTCCATTGAGTGCATTGTGTCTGACATTGCATCTCTGAGATATGCAGTCTCAGCTTGCATCATCAAGGCTGCATCCAGATACTATTAAAAGTAGTTTGTATTTTCCCCCTTATTAATGACAATGCTGGCTCTAAATGCTGCTGTCCTGAGAGTGACTCTAAGATCAGATGCTGGTGTTGTGAATGAAATATAGGTCACTCGTGTCAACAAGCAATTTTCCGCTAGTGTGCAAAAGTTGACCTTATCTAATTTTGACAGTGACCGACATGGGTGTCTGTTAGAGAACTGTACCGCATCCATGTGCTGCATGTGTTTATGTGAGTCGTGTGAACGGCAGCATGTGTAAAGTGACCTGACAGAGATATTGACACTATGATTGTGAAGTGGTGTGTGTGTTTTCTGTGCATCTCTGCTGTATTCAAATGTCCCTGTATTAGGTCCATTTTTTGTGAAAGTGCAAGAAACCTATACATCGTGTTAAAAGTTTTAAAGTTTTTGTTTTTATTATTATTATGATAGGGTAGTGTAAAAATAGACAGGACGTGAGGTTGTTTTTTTCTTCTGTTGAATACCAAAGAAGATATTTCAAAGAAATATTTATTTCAAAATAGCTTTTAGAAAAAAGAGACAAGTTTGAAACAAGTAAAGGGTGAGTGAATTTTTAGTTTTGGGTGAGCTCTCCATTTAATGTACCATTGGCACACTTCCGACAGGAGGGTTTGCAAAAACGTCTATTGCATGCTTATAAGGCTGAATAGCATTTGTTCTTGAGAATTCCAATGAATAAAAAAATCTACTTAAGATAGCAGTGAAATGTTAATTATAAACACATAATCCATTCTATTGACCTTATTCTTCAATGCAGAAGTGTGCTCATTTTTGAGATTGTTTTAGAACTTCCGATTCAGTCGCCTATGGGAGAAATGACTAGAAATAATAAACGGCTGAAAACGGTCAAACTACTCGCTCTACAAACAAGTGTGTTCATGACTATACAGACAAAGCAGAATAATATAATAAGAAAATATCAGTTTGCAACATCAAGCAGCAGAACAAGCTGTTTTTAACATCTAAAAAAGAATGGAAGTAAATGAGACCGGGATTCTCGAGCGAAAATGATTCAAATGGCTGCGTCTGCTCATAAGCGGAAAATAAGGTGAATAGCAATAATAATTTATACAAATGTACATCTAATGCAACATAGTGATGTTTTAAAAAGAAATGGGAGGATACATTTCAGCAGGGGTGTAGATTTAGGGTGGAAGGAGGGGGCGCGTCCCCACCAATATCCACCCGCCATGGAAATATCCCCAACAATAATATAATCCACTTTAAAAATAATTGCGCTTTCAACATTAACCTAGACACGCAGAAAGGGTTTTTAACACATTCTCTTCTTGAATCCTCCTGCCCCCAACATGCATATAGACATTTCCCTGCTATCATGTGAGAGGCTGTGGCTGCCTTCAGATACAAGCAGCACCAAATGCAGTGGATTGTTTTTTTTTCCTGTGCTAGAACAAAGGTGTGTTGGGTGACACAACTGAGGATGTGAAAAATGTGGACATAAGGTGCTTTTTTTCAACAAAAGGCCCGTAGGCCTGTAGCCAGCTTAATGAAAGGGGTGGTTATTATTATTATGTTTAATCTGAACCTTTTTGCAATTATTTGCCAGATTTTCTATTTAATTATGATTTGCATTTTTATGACATTTTAAGAACAAATTTTTGCTGGATTATCTTGTCGGATGGTGATCATAACCACACTTTATGATGTACCAAAAATATTTCCAACCATTTTGTCAAACTGCTTCCCATATTATTTTAAGTGTTTATTTACAAATGTGCATTTAAACTGTAAGGTTTATATTACAGTTTAATAAATAATGAAAATTTTCAATAAAACATATAAAAAGATACTTATTTTTAAAACACTAATTTATTATCATCTATCTTTTTTTTTTAAATCTGTTAAAACCGATTTTAAATTGAAAACTGAAGCCTACAGGCAAACAACAAACATTCATCTTTCCTCAGTCAGAATTTGGCCATTTGAATAATAAGAATTTTTTTTCAGAAAAATAATAATTCAACTTTTGGTCTTTCGAACACCCCTTGGCTACAAGCCTAAAACTTAATAAATTGAATGAAGAGAAGATTAATTATTCATATATTTAAATAGCAGTTAAATAAATAATAGTAGCTTATGCGATATATATATATGAATAAATGATTTTCATTCACTCGTCCCCACCAATGTCAAGTGCAAACCTACGCCCTTGCATTTCAGTATGTTTGCACTTGCCTGAATTCTCCGAAACGTTTACCTGCAAAATGTTTACATTTTCTCAGAAAAATATTGCTTTCCCTTGAGAATAGCTTTAAAATAGATAGTTTTTTCCTCCACCTCTTACTAGTTCTATCAACAGTTTTGTGTTTTAAGCAAATGCATAGGTATTCTATTCTTACTTCTATATTCTAGGTATTCTTTCTTTATAAGTGAATCCATATCAGTTATTTTTTTAGATTTAAACATCCCATGAGATATGTATAAATACGCTTTCCATTGGTGTATAGTTTGTTTGGATACTGTAGGTTAATATTTGGCAAAGATACAGCAAATTGAAAATCTGGAATCTGAGGTTTATATTAGCAAAATCACCTTATTCAATCATCAAAGGCTGCATTTATCCTGCATGGTTCAAGTGACCCAATTCAGATTTTTTTTTCTCCCATGTGGCACAGATCGGATATGGCCTATGAATGTGTAAGCAGGAAAAAATCACATGGATTCCTATTACCTCAAATCAGATTCAGGCCTTGCTCAAATGTGGAAATTTATCCGATATGAATCGGATCCGTGCCCTCGTGTCTGCAGTGTAAGCAGGTAGATTGGATTTTCACCTGTCAATGTGAGTCGCACATCATAAAAAAATATAGTGAATGACGTCAACTCTGACGCTTTCATTTAAGAACAGTCTTCAGCAGAGTCCCAAACCTTAAATCTCATACACGAGGACTAAAAAAGCTTTTATATTATCATATAGCACAAGTATTTAAGCATGTTAAAAAGAGAGAGCGAGCACAACATCCACCACGTAAACAATATAGACTAATATAAAACTATTGCATTCAAAACGTGAATAAATCACGCTATGGACATAACAATAGAATCCCTACTGCTTTAAAAAACCTCAAATAGAAGAATATGGACAAATGAGAATTTTTCTGTCATGAACTGTAGCAAAACAACTTGTCAAATTGAATATAAAAAATTAAACCCTGCAAACAGATTAAATACAGGAATGGAGAAAAGAGCGCTCTTTTATTATTAGCTGTCAGTCAGCACCTGCTCTTTTTTTCCTGCTTATTGCACCTTTTGCCTTGTAAATGCAGACAATCAGATACAAGTCACTTTTAAAAGATGGTGTAAGCAGGTCATCAAAAAATCAGATACAGTCACACAATCAGTGACTGCAGTGTAAATGCAGACTAAGTTGTCTAAATGAAATTCTTAGCAATGATGTTACTGATAAAAAAAAGGGTTTTAATATATTGTATCTACAGTAGGCCATTTGCTAATTATCTTCATGGAACATGATCTGTACAATACAATACAATACAATACAATACAATACAATACAATACAATA
>CAIGQZ010032939.1:1296062-1315253 GCA_903798205.1 Danio tinwini
TACAATACAATACAATACAATACAATACAATACAATACAATACAATACAATACAATACAATGCAATGCAATACAATACAATACAATACAATTCAATACAATACAATATAATACAATACAATACAATACAATACAATACAATAAAATACAATACAACATTTATTAATAAAGCACATTAAAAAACAACCAAAGTTCACCAAAGTGCTGTACATGGCAGTAATAAAGACAGAGAAGAAAACTGAATATAAAATAAATATTTAGCAAATAAAAGCAATAAAACAGCGATCAAGGAGAATTAAAAATGAGAGAAGATAGATAGGTCTTTAAAACTGACTTAAACAGAAATGGAGAGGGAAAGTCTAATGTGAATTGGCAGAGTGTTCCAGAGTTTAGGACCAGCAACTGCAAATGCTCGATCACCTCGTTTTATAAGGCGTGTTCTAGGCACGGTGAGTAAAATTAAGATCATAATATCTCAATGAACGAGAGGGGGTATAGACGGATTACCGGTTTGTAATCATTCAGGATGTGCACGCAGCGAGGTTGCAGAAAAAAAAAATGGGAGCTCTAGCATTTACAGTGAGGGAATGACATCTGATGAGGTACAGAGTTTGTTGTTGTCTTAGAAATAATATATATTAATTACATATTATATATATTTATTATTTACATAATGCTTTCAGCATATTATAACAGCTTGTCACCCAGTGATAAACACAGTTATTCAGCAAAATTAATGTTAAAGTGAGCGACGTTCATCTGACAGGTCCATTTGCGAAGCACCCTCTCAATGG
This sequence comes from Danio tinwini, assembly GCA_903798205.1. Classification (NCBI taxonomy): domain Eukaryota; kingdom Metazoa; phylum Chordata; class Actinopteri; order Cypriniformes; family Danionidae; genus Danio; species Danio tinwini. The sequence continues at coordinate 1,296,856 of CAIGQZ010032939.1, forward strand.
ATATTGGATAAGACGAAATGGCCAAGAATCCAGCACGAATTGATCTCATTGAATCTCCAAGTGATTTTACAAGAGAGAAGTTAAAGGCCTGCAAGTCTTTGGATGCCTATAATTTTATTCTGTGTGATCATGTGCAAGAAATAATGTTCCATGATTACCAGATTCAAAACTATATAGTGCTAAAAATCGAGGTTCTGCCGAGCCAAAGACAAGGAAAGAAGACAGAGCTGTACAAGGCTTGGGTAATCATCAACAAGCAAAACAACTGCATTCTGACAGTGAACTGCACCTGTACAGCAGGGTATGTGAACTTACATTTTTACATTTCATTCTAAGCATTCAGTGTCGGCAGTTTAATTAACCATATTTAACTGTTTTTGCTGATATCATGGCTGCAATCAAAAACGAGTAACGTGTATGATTTAGCACAGCGTGAACTTACCTAATATGAAATGAGAACTGCAGAATCCCGAGCATATTTAATTAGGTCCTCAATCCATTCAGCTCCATTTTAGCCAAATATTCCATTTTAGTCTGCAGTTGGCATTAAAAGCAGTGTGGTGTACAGTAAAAGTTAGTTTTCTATTTTTGGACTTAATCCTGCCGCACAACACGACATGTTTGCTATCGCAACCGGTCATTTTTTGCAACTGGGAACTTGTGTGACGTCATGTGTGATGTAGGTTGGTAATTCTTCTATACGGACAGAGCAACTCTAAGCTACTGAGGCAGAAGATTGATGATGGCTTTTTATACAAATAATACAATTTTAAAATCAATTCTGTATTAATTGGGTAACAAGTGAAGTGCAGATAAAATAAAAGTTATCTATACATAATATACTAATGATTTTTGGCATAAAAGAAAAATCTATATTTTTGATGTATACAAAGTTTTTTGGCTGTGGTCAACAGTATTTTCTGTGCAGCACAAGACATTTTGTTTCATTTAGCTAGCAGGAAATCAAGGTTAAGACAAAAAACAAGCCTAAATAGCATACTTTTTTGCTCAAAGGTGCCACAATACAGAAGTAAGGTCACTCTAAACTTTCTGTTTGAAAGAACTTAGCTACATGCTAGCACTGTTAAACAATCTGTAGCTGAAAACATGTAGGTCATGCTGTTTTTGAAGGTAAAGTTTACAAGTGTTCTAAAATCAAACCCTATAATCTGTTTCTTTCCCTTACACTCTGAAGTACTTCACAATTAACATCACTCATTTGGTAAATTTAAAGCCCTGAGCTTTTATCTTAGCCACATGCTAACACTAACCCCTTTTTATGGCTTTTTTTTTTTTTTTTTTTTTACCCCTTTTTTTCTAGCCATAGCACAGTAGGCCAAGTGAACCAGGCAGTTTGTCCTCAGGACTGCCACGTGTTGTTTTGGAAAATAGTTCAAAAGTGAACACCTCATGTATAAACACCTCTAGAGCTCTGTGAGGTGTGTGTCTCATCTGGGAAGCTAATTCTCTGCACATGATACTCTTGCTGTTATTTCTGTCTTTCCTCTATCACCTTCAGTGCAGTTTGCTCCTTCTGCCTTAAAATCGGTGTGGGTGTGTGTGTGTGTGTGTGTGTGTGTGTGTGTGTGTGTGTGTATCTGTAATATCTGTGTGAAGTGTGTCAAAAGCTGTTTGACTTTTACCCTGCCACAAACACATATTAGCATGTACGTGATGTTAGCATGCAAGCATTTATATATATTATCTAAGAAGTGTAACCATCTTTGATAACAATGAATATTTTAGTTGTAAGTTTGTATTAAAATTAGCTTAGATAAATTATATTTGATCAATAAATAGAAGCAGAAGGAGATTTCACCACCTCTTTTTGGGTCTTATGCAAATGCTTGTGTGATGTAAGAGTGCAGATGAAGTGATGTAATGGGGGTTTTCAGTGTAATCAATCATTTTCCATGAAGTGATTGTGTACTTGGCCGTGTGCATGTAGCAAAGGTACTGTTTGCTTGTTACTTCGACAAATAAAGTTTTATTTCAGTCAACCACTTACAGGGCTGAATCATACAGTGTATAAATATTTAGCATATTCTAATCGTGCTATATTTTAGCTTTTTGAAGATTATCAGTATTGAGAGGAAACATCCTATTAAACCTCATTCATTCATTTTTCTTCGGCTTAGTCCCTTCATTCATTCATTCATCAGGGGTCGCCGCAGCGGAATGAACCGCCAACTTATCCAGCATATGATTTACACAGACGATGCCCTTCCAGCTGCAACCCTGTACTGGGAAACATCCATACACTCTCACATTCACACTCATACACTACAGATTTAGATTTAGTATATTCAATTCACCTAAACCGCATGTCTTTGGACTGTGGGGTAACCGGAGCACCCAGAAGAATCATACGTGAACACGAGTAGAACATGCAGACTCCCCACAGAAATGCAGACTGACCCAGCCGGGACTCAAACCAGGGACTTTCTTGCTGTGAGTGCTAACCACTGAGGCATCCTTGCTATAAACTTACAACAACTTTACCCTCGTAGATTTAGAATCTTTTGTGATTAAGACCTCTTTTCTCAAATTAATGGCAAGAAAGAATTTTATATAATCATAGTTATTGAAAGGGCATTTTTAAGACAAAAACTAAAAATGGCAAGATGAGGTTGTTCATCATGGAACAGACTTATTTACATTCAAAAAATAAAATAACACAGACAACACATGCCATAATTTTCATCACTTTCAAGACTCAGCAAGCATGTGTGTGTGTGTGTGTGTGTGTGTGTGTGTGTGTGTGTGTGCATTTAATCAATGTTAAATAGATGTCTAAACATAGACATCTTGGCTATTTTTTCATTTTCATTTTTGTTTGGCTATTATATATCTATTAGATTTACACTGACAACCTGAATTTAGCCTTGTTTTAGCCAAGATGTCAATGTTTGGACATCTATTAGATGTCTGATGATTAGATAACTTCACAAGGTTTCCTGTAAAATGATCCACCTCAGCAAGGGGGTATCTTAAGGTTTTTTTTATTTTTTTTATTTGGGTAGGACAAGTCCAGATGCAAACCCCCTTAACAGCTGCAGAGTGCAAGGGTAAAATGCACCAACATAGCAATACATAGTCATGCATCAATCTATATTAGTAGGAAGTAAAGTTGACGTGAATAAAACGTTTGAGCAGAAGTGACAAACTACAAGCTTTACATGTTTATATCAGTTTTATGTCTTCTAAATGAGAATTGTGTCACTGTTTTGGATCACATTAGCTTATAGATATCCTAAAAACAGATAATACTGATACTAACATCTAAAAAACTTTATTTTAATTTATTTCATCAATTTATACCATTAGGAAATAAAGCATCGAATCATAATTTTAAATTGATTCACTGAATTGTTTCCCCGTTTCCTCTTGGCATTAGATTAAAATGAACTCTGGTGCAACTGCTCTTTTAGTGTGCTTCAAACCTGTATATGTGCAATACATCATAAAATCCAGTGTTTTTGTAATTTGTATTTGTATTTTGTATGTGTATTTGTATTTTTAGGTTCAGACTTGAAAATAATATTGTAAATGCTAAGTGAACTTGGTTTCTATCTTTATAATATGTTTTTAATGCTTATCTAATGTTTCGAATGCAAATCCAATTAGATCCACTTATTTGGTAAACAAAGCAAGTCCTTCATGTAATATATCTACTAAAAGACAGAAAATATTACTTTACAAACTATGTTGTAAATAAATCATAACAACATTTACATATTAGTCAACAATATTACTAAAATTTATAAAAAAAACTGAATAAATATAAATTTACACACATTTACACAAGTAAATAAATAGACTCAATGCTGTGTTAAAAATCACAGATTCTGTATGGGCCAACTCATGAGAATAGTGAGATAAATGAGTACTAAATCAGACGAATTTCAGAGCATGCTGCAATGTGCAATAGGATTAGTCAGTTCTGATTTAATGATGACTTCAACAAAATCATATTTCCTTTGATGGCATTGTGATGACACACCGAGAGTGAGAAATGAGCAAATGAGCAAAACAAGATCCTTCAATGAAAACTATTATTCTTTGTGAAAGAGGTCATGATTTGGTTGATTTAAGCCCAGTGTGACAGACGCTGGCTCTAGTGGAGGAAGTTGTGTGTGTGTGTGTGTAAATAGAGTGGCCTGAAGAGATCGACTGTATGCACAGTTAGCAGTGCTCGTGTGTTCACAAATTACCACCCACTGTGTGATTGTAATGGCTAACGGAGTCACACACACACCACACTCACAAACCCAGTTCGATTCCACACCCCTCCCTCTGTCCCTGCAGATTGCTTTTTACAACTACATTGTAACTATACCAAAATATCAGGGTTCTGTAAAAGACACAGTTCTTGAAATAACAGCAAAACTATTTAGGTCAAATTCATGCCTTTCAAGAGTTCACACTTAGGGCGTACTCACAGTAAGCGCTCTCACTCAGCACAGTGGAGGAGATTTCTTTAGTTATATTGTTTCAGTCGTTTGATATGCGGTGACACGCAGTCAAATATTTCACCGAACAGATCAGCCACTTTTGACGCTTTTAAATAATCGTAAAGTCCTCATGCTGCAGGAATTAGGAGGTTTGCTGAAGGCACAGCTGTCGTGCAGTGAGGGGTTTGCGTCTTTAATAAACTATGACAGTTTGCGTTCATTAATATCAAATAGTCCCTTAAAAGTCACGTCTCGCTTTCAGTTTCAGGCCCAAGTAAACCGCACTCAGGCCCACCTCTTCCAACCGGGCCAGGGCCGCCCAAGTGAACCATGCCTGAGCCCAATTCAGAGCACTCACACTACTCAAATTATCCAGGAAACGGGCCTGGGCACGGTTCGGATAGCATAGTGTGGGTACGCGCTTAGCTGATGATTGATTATAAAGCAAGTTTGGCATGCTGTCCTGGAAGAGAGACCTGAGCTCAAAAGGTCCTTGAGCCCTGGGCTCCCTCCCGTTTGCTTGGCAAGAGGGGAGCTTTGAGCTTAGGTAAATCTCAAGAACTCCCCCTTTTTGATGAGAGCTGATGACAGAAAATGATTGCTATGAAGAGATATGCTGCTGGATGAGAGTTTGACTGTAATGCTAAATTGAGATCGATCAATTAACTCGTAGTGCATGTTTTTGGAATGTGGGAGGAAACAGGAGAACCCGGGGGAAACCCGCACGAGCACGGGAAGAACATGCTAACTTCGCACAGAAATGAAAGCTGGCCTGTTAAAGGTCTAGAACCAGTGACATTCTTGCTGTGAGGCAACAGTGTTAATCACTGGGCCACCATGCCACCCTATGAAGGGAAAGGTGGAGGAGTAGGGGTGAAAGGGGGGATTCTTCAAATCGAAGATGACTGTAGTGAGAAACCCTGGCTCTTAATAGTGGGTTAGGAATCGTCTGATTGGTGGATCATACGTAGTTAATGCTGAACCAGCCGTGTTCAATCATAATCACGTGATACTCTCGAAATTAGTTTATAAATAAACTTCACTTAAAAATGGAACTACTTGTATAAATCTTTCTTTAAAATTAGAGCACATCTCAATTAAATTTAATTCATCTTTATTTCTATAGCACTTATAATATAAATTGTGCCAAAGCAGCTTAACATAGAAGTTCTAGTAAATTGAAACTCTGTAAGTTCAGTTTTTAGAGTTGAATTTCAGTTTAGTTCAGTTCAGTTTGGTTTAATTTTCACTGCGGAAAGTCCAAACACTGAAGAGCAAATCCATCGATGAGCAGCTCCACAAGTCCCAAACCAAGCAAGCCAGTGGTGAAAGTGGCAGGGAACAAACTTGAGTAAAGAGAGAAACCAGGCTCGGTTGGCCATGACTATTTCTCCTCTAAGCAAACTTCTTTTAAAGCTACAATGTGTGCATGTTTGCCAATGAAGTACACATTGTAATTTCATTTGTACATTCTGATATAATTTGCTTGTCCCGCAATGACAGTTGGGTTTAGGGATGGGGATTGGGAGCACACAACCTTTATAAAAAATTTTATGTTTGAGTATGAATGTAATTGCATAAATCCATAAGATTTTAGACAATACGTAAAATAGTTTTGTCTCCTCTTAAGATTGAATTAAGTAAACTAACAGTAATTAAGATCTAGTATTGGTCATTGCATCTTATAGCTTCAATTTCTTGTCTTTTTATTTTGTTTGTTGGATGTAAAGTTTAAAATTTAGAAATCTAAAATACCTTGATTTTGTCAAAGGCTATGTGTTCAGGGAGAACGGACTATTACAATGAAATGCTTTTAGTTTATAATAATTGTGATCAGGGGTGTGCATAGATTGAAATCATTTGTTATTTTCAGTTTCATGTCACGTTCATGTTGTTAATCCATTTGGGCAGAAGTGACAAACTACAAGCTTTACATGTTTATATCAGTTTTTGATCTTCTAAATGTGAATTTTGTCACTGTTTTGGAGCACACTAGCTTATAGATATACTAAAAACAGATAATACTGATACTAACATTTAAAAAACTTTATTTTAATTTCATGGGACATTTAATACTAACTGTGAACCATACCAAAGTGCCCACCTTAATGGAGATAGTTTACCCCAAATAAAAATGTGCTGTTAATTTACTCAGACTGTTGTGTATTCACTCAGGATTGTTTTGTAGAGGCTTTGGATTAAAACCAATAATGTTTTTAATAATGTCCAGTTTCCTGCACAGATAAATTCATCAAACGATAATTTAGTTTTACTTGTGTATGTTAAAGTGGTGGTATTTTTGGACAGTTTATTAATCCTCAACAAACGGGTTTCCTCAACAAACACAGTTTCGGTTAAAACTCTCATTTTAGGGTGCAATAGGTGTTCGTCTTCAGAAATGTTTTTGTTGTGCTGGTTGAAAGTCTCTTCACATCCTGATAGCAGTCATTGAGTTAAGTGGTGTAAATGTATTTATATGTATTTTAATATTCTGTGGAAGGTGTAGAACCAAGAAATTTCTTCCAATCAAAACGTTCGCTCCGAGTATTACAATAGGCTGTTTTGTTTGGCTTTAAAAAGATGTATTTGCATAACTCTGCGCACCCTGTTTGTGCAGAAAGGATTACATCCTGAATGTGGTTCAGACAGCATGGCAAGCAAAAATCGACAACCTGGGTTCTTTTTAAAATTTTGGTATTACTAACATTAGTAAAATTTTACGTTACGTGATGGATTGCAGTGATTGTCTAGCAATTATGCATTCAGGAGCAGCTTTAAATGTCAATTTTATAGTGCTATCAGGCTAATGTTAGCCTTTTTTTCCAAGATCTCCTATGGTACCTTTAATGTTCTAGTAGAAAAAGTAATTACCTTCAGTGGCCTGAGAGTGAGCAAATTAACAGCAAATGTGCATTTTTAGGTGAACTAGCCCTTTAACCCAGTCCAGACCAGCTCCACTTCAGCCAAAATGAACCAAACTGACCTCAGACAGTAACTGAGTGTATAAGTCCTGCTGTTTTCCAGTGTGGCTGTTAATCTGACAAAAAAAATTCTCGAAAGTGAAGTCTTCCCGTGTATCTTGTGCCGCTCTCAGAGAGGAAGCATCACTCAGACTTGCACCATGTGGGTGGTGCTTTAAATAAAATTGTTGATTAGCCAGTTTCTACCGGGGAAGCAGCCAGATGACGCTAGTTGTCATGGTAACGGGTCATTTCAATAGCTCTATTTTAGTCTTTTATTCTGGTCAGATGTGGGTCAGTAACTGACCCAAGTGCTCTCAACGACTGTTTCTGGGTCATTGTGGCTTTCCAATTCAGTTATTTTCTCCCCATTATTTCCACTGACAGATGTATATACTGTACATTCAGACATTAAGACAAATGTATAAACATTAGGTCTATCAAAAATAACACAAACCATTCTGGGTTTAATATAACTTGTGTTTAATGGGATTTGAACAATTTCACTCATTGCTGTTATTGTTTTACACTAACTACTGGAAATCTTCATGTTACACAAATAGCCAAATTGTTCATTCATATAAAACTGTACTGAATCGACTTTTTGTCACATCATATTTACATTCAGCTTCTATTGAAATTTTAGAATAAATTTTCAATGTCTCTTTTCAAATTTTATAAAGTCTTTATTACCATAAAAAATGCAACCTTTTTGTAATATAGCCTATGATTTTGTACGAGTCAGACAGCAAAGATCCAAACCTCACTTTTTATTGCAAGTTAGAGAGTAAGGTTTTTTTTTTGAAAGACATGTCTGAACTAAACATTGGTTTTTGCTATCTGAAAGTTATAGGGGGCATCCAAAAAAACCCAAAAAACTATATAGTATGAATATAAGTAGCATGAGTATAATCACATAGTATTATTACGTGACCTAGTGACTGTCACTTCACTCCTAATTATGAATTCACATCATGGGATACATGGCATAGCTTCTATTATATGTGCACCTCAGAATCTTCCTCCACTATCTGGGTTCTGCTCAATAGCTTATTCATTCAGGTGCTGTTAAACCATTCAAGTGTAAAAGATAACTCACTGGAGTACTGTGTGTATAAAATGGCTCTATTTGTTTCTCAGTCAGTACTCAGGAACTGATTTGAATTCTCATTTTGGTTTTATTACACTATTGCACTTGATAAAATTGCAGAGATGCCCTTTTCTGCAAATATCCTTGTAATGACAAGTAATCTATGTTTAAAGGTCCTGTGATATGCTTTGAAATGTGCATCTCAACCGAAACATGAACAGAAGGTGGGACATAGTGTAGCTTCTCCCCTTTAAAAAAAACAGCCAAAAGCGTTTTGTTTTATTACAGCTCTGCCAGTGAGAGTGGTCGAGCTCAAGAGCATCTTGAGCAAAGGGGGCGGAATATGTCAGATACTAGAGAGCATTTGATTGGTCAGAAGATTTGATAAAAAAACTGAAATATGAGGTGATGTGAATAAAATCATTGATCCATTTGGGCGGAAGTGACAAGCTACAAGCATCAGTTTTTTATCTTCTAAATGCAAATTTTGTCACTGTTTTGGAGTACACTGGCTTATAGCTATCTTAAAAACTAATAATACTGATACTAACATCTAAAAAACCTTTATTTTAATTTCATGGGACCTTTAACGAGTTAAAAGTCTTATGTTTTGAGAGGAAATCTAATGTGTATCAATCTGCGTTTTAAAGTGACAGCATCCTAGTAAACATGCTGTCTTTATCATCAGCCAATCAAATGTTTTAATCAAACACAAATACAAAAGACAAAGACAAAAATCATTCACTCATTGCTTTTTATTTAATCATTTTTGTAGTTAAAATAAGGATGAATGTATTATGTATGCAGTAAAGTCTATTATCTTTGATTACTTCTGCATTTATATAGTATGTGCATTTCTGGCCATATATGTTAAAGGTACGGTATGTATATTTGACACCCAGTGGTTGAACTAGGTATTGCACTCCTGGATCAAAATATACGCAAGCGCTGGATGCCAGATTGAGTACAGGAGGAAGTGATTTAAACTGTGTTCTAAATAAAAGCAACGACACGCGATAGAGAGAATATTTTCCATATTAAAAGGAGTTTTGGTTCTAACAAACACCTCTAATTGATATTAGAAATGGCTTCTATTTCTCACAGCTGAACAACAGAAACCCATGATAATGATCACCTCAGGTAAACCTTGTGTTTTATTCAGTGCTAAATGCTAACAATGTGAGTTTGAATGCTATTTTACATTACATTTATTGCCATATACTTAAAACAGCAGCAGCAGATAGTTCACCTAAGATCTTGAAAATACAATAAACCGTTTGAAATTGAACTTTAGAACTAAACACATATGAGTGATTCAGCATCTACATTTAATGATGTTAAAGAGGGTTAACATGTAATAAATAGATTCTAAACCTTACCGTTTCATGAGTGAGTGCATATTCTGTGCTTTTGGAAGGCTGTATTTAAATTTTTGTTGTGTTTCGTCTGGTGCAAACACCCAAATTCCTCATCACTGCGTATCTCGTCACAAAGCGTGTTGTTTGGACATGCGGTTACAATGTAACCTGCTCACCTAATGTTTACTGATACTGTTCATTTCGGTCACAGACGCATGCTTTCGGAGCCTTTCTGAATGAATGAATAAAATACGCTATTTTCCAACAAGGCAACCCGGAGTGCTGAAATATAATTGGCTAAACTGGCATTCTGCAGGTTAAATTTACCCAAACAAAGACATCGTTCCGGCACGAGAAAAAAAAAACATTTCGAAGCAGATTATCTGACTTCATGCTGCATTGTTTTTCAGTATAAACAAGTATGTTCACTTGGTATGTTTCTTAAATATCTGCACACATATTATGGTACTTTTATGCTTTAGAAGTGTCAAAAACTTACATACAGCACCTTTAAAATTTAAGTTATCCCCGGTGATTAAAAAATAGACCTGATTACAAAAATTATTCATTATAATATATTAAAATACAAATGTTTACATTATGTGTGACTATTAGTATTGGTAGATTTTATTAGCAAAATCTATTATCTTTTATAGATTTTATGAATCAGTTGACAGCACTACTATTGCAATTATGAATAAAAATTGTCAAATATTGAGTAAACCCTCCCTTTAATGTTGTATTTCCTGAATAAAAAAAAATCTATTAATTAATTAACTAATTAATGAGAAATTTGTAAGAGTGCCTCTATTTTATTTTAATGCTCCCTAATTTTGAAACTCGGATGTCACTACTGTCTTCTTTCAAATCATTTCTAGATATCAAGTCTTCAAAGAGCCTTCAAAGAGCCATCACTGATCCCTTGAGCCAATATTGCAATTTACACCTCTTCTTTCATAAGTGTGTGGGATTTAAATATGGTTAAAATGTGTTAAAAGAAACTGGGAAGACTGCTGCTGTGGCTGAGTACTACACTTTAATAGTATCTGAAAATGAGTTGTAGTAAATCTGTTTCTTCTGTTTGTGTTTTCTTGCAGAACCGTGAGCTTCAAATCATGAGGAAATTGGACCACTGCAACATTGTTCGTCTGCGTTACTTCTTCTACTCCAGTGGAGATAAGGCAAGTGTCTCTCCAATATCATCATCTAGATCACAGGTGTCAAACACAGGAGGGCCGAAGCTTTGCACAGTTTAGCTTTAACCCTAATTAAACACTTCTGATCAAACTAATAGGGGAATTAATTCAGACTGGTTTGAAACCTACAGGTAAGGGTGTTGAAGCAGGGTTGCAACTAAACTATGCAGGGCTGTGGCCCTCCAAGAACTCTAAGAAGAGTTTGACACCCGTGATCTAGATCGTTCATTTGCAGAAATTGACAGTACAATATGTGCAGAGTTGGGTGTAATGATTTCCTCAGTAACGCGTTACTGTATTCTAATTACATTTTTGGGGAATGCAGTAATGTAACTAATTACATTTTAAATTTGTGTAACTTGATTACAGTTACAAAAGTCGGTGTAATTGCGTTACATATGTCACAGATCTAATTTTAAGAAGAAAAAAATGCTTCTTTTAAATCACGTTTTCCACTGCAATGTCAGTTAATGAGCATGCACTTTTAAATGGCTGGAGAATGCGAGCTGAAATGATGAGAGATGCAGATGAGAGCAGCTGCTGCTTAAAGTGGAAATACAGACATTACTTTGATTTCATTGAGCGCAAAAACAAAAATATTGCTGTGAAATTCAGTCTATGTCCGGTCTATAAAGAACTTTCGACTGCTTTTAACTTGACCAGAAACTTGTTCAAGCACTTGAACAGAAAGCATTCTAGGACAATACTAGTCACCAAGGAAGACACCGGCGCCCAAAAACACAGCTATCCAACTCAGCCTAAACAGGCTAAATTGGATTTTTGTGCAGGATCAGGAGTGAAGGTATCTTCAGAATGTGAAGAGAAGTGTAACTGCTTATGAGGACGTTATCGCGTCTTTTGCACTTGCAAGTTTGTTAATTCCAATCGAAGCATGTGTCTTGCGTGCATATTGGGAGCGCATATTGCATGTGCTTGCATTTAACTTGCGCACCCAGAAAACCAAGAGTCACGTGACAAGAACTGACCGATCAGCTTCATGCTTTGTATGGAATATACACATTTCGGTAGACTAATTACTTCATCGAAACACTGCAGTGCTTTTTTACAATATAAATGTCATTGATTACAGGTATCCAGTTTTATACTTTTTTGTGTAAAAAAAAAGGGTTGGAACAAGTGGATGATGAGAGAATTTTTCTGTGAACTATCTCTTTAGGTCCTTTGAATATGTCAATCTGCTGTGGTCAACCCATTGTAATGTTTCTCAGTGAATATTAAATTACTGAAAGAGCTGCAGTTTATTTTTATAGGTATATTTTATGTGTTTTAAAAGTATATTCAAAGTAAAGTAATTAGTAATCTGATTACTTTTTACATGAAGTAATTAGTAATCTAATCAGATAAAAAAATTTCCACTAGTAATCAGTAATTAGTAATCTATTACTTTTTTAAAGTAACTTATCCAACACTGAATATGAAATCCATTTCTCCTTGAACGTGTGTGTGTGTGAGTTTGTTTATGTGGTTTATAAGGACACAAAATTTAATAAAGACATAGGTATGACCTAGTTGTACTCTAGTATTAGGCTGGTTTACAAGGACATGTGTTGTATCCTTGTACAACACATGCTTAAAAATCATAAGCAATGGGGTCTTTTGACATAGAAAATTTGCCAATTTGCCAAGCTAATCTGTGCTGATTGGTCCGATGACCGCCTGTTGCAATTGGTCGACAGCATTCAGTGCGAGACAGAGTAAAATGCCCAGTGCGGCTTATCGACAAAATTGAAGTAGTCAGAGTGCATAATGTGCTATCGTCGTCAACTCCTCTCTGCGTCCTCTCTCCTCTCTCAACGTAACTTGACGAGCTAACGGGACAAACTGGTTGCGGCAGGAAAACTCTCCACACTAAGGCAAGCGGTATGCACGAAAAGGAATGGCGTCATACTGCCTCGTAGCGTTCGTTTAAAAAAACGAAATGAAGCCATACGACACACCAAGCCAGCGGTCAGCTTTGTTGATCTGGTGGTTAGTGTCGGTCCAGCTAGTTGGTTTGGTGTGTTCCACACATTGCCTCTCGTTGGGTTAATGTCAGATTCAGCATGTAGAATCGAGTGAAGGGAGCGTTTTAACTGGTTATTTCACAATGAATCAGAGCGTGATTGTGAGGTAGTGAAGGGATATCTGCTTGTTAAGTCGTAATGTATGCAAAACTGTTTTCAGTCCAACACGCTAATTAGGAAAAAATCATGTGATAATGGTAGTAAATGCTGCTTAGTGTACGCTTTACTTGTGCACATCCAAGGACAGACGAGTCTTCGCTGAGGTCCAGCTTCCTGCCCCTAGACTGCAGCTCTGCACAAGACGTTTGGCCATAGGAGAAATGGTTGTGCTCAACTGAGCCTGGTTTCTCTCGAGGTTTTTTTTTAAATCTTCACTTTTGCCAATTGGTGAAGTTTTTTCCTCGCCGCTGTCACCACTGGCTTGCATGGTTCGGGAGCCAATGCAAGGTGACAGTTGGGTTTTGTCAGTGTTATTTGTTTGGCATCGGCTTGGTGTGTCCCAGCCATTAGAAGTATGCTGCTAGTAAGTAGATATAAAATATATATAGATATAGATATAAAATATATATATTAACATTAAGTATATTTGAATTATACTATACTTCCTTTTTTTAAGAGTACACCAATATTCTGCTTGCTGAGGACAAACCCTTCACATATCAATCTTATGTTGTGGTGAAGTAGGGGAATTTTGTGTAAATATTGTACTTCGTGCTTTGAGCTGGTCTATCTTATCTTATCTGGCCTAAAAAGTAATGCATTTACCAAATAGGCATGGGACGATGATCGTTTTCAAGATATACCGTGGTTTGGAAAAGTCAAGGTTTTAAAACCGCCAACATTTTCTGTGATATCGTTCCTAAGGTATGTGTAAGATTTTTTTATTTACTTTTTTTTTTTTAGAACAACACAACAATATCTCCAGCAGGAAAGATATTCAAAGACGCTGTTTTAAATTGTAAAGAAATCTGTGTTTTTTTAAACTAATAAAAACTGCAGAAGTCAAAGATTCATTTGAATTATTTAACCTGACATGTTTACTGCTCCAAAATATTATAAATCTTTCAAAAAAATTAATTATTTAGTTTTCAAAACGGGAAAAAGTTTTTGTTTTTTACCCAGACATTTAAAAATAACATATTTTAGAGCAGTAATCACAATACCGCAATACTGTGATACTGTGATATTTTTTTTCCAAGGTTATCATACCTTCAGAATCTTATACCGGCTCATGGCTATTACAAGCATTTAAGGCCCAATCCCAATTCTATTTTTGTACCGCTACCCCTTCCCCTTCCCTTTGGCTCTTAAATACGAGTGTGAAGGGAAAGGGCTTCAGAATTTACCCCTAAAAATTGGGACAGCACTACAGCACCTGCACACGTGATCTCTTGTTTCATATGGGATCAGACAATCGTGACTGCTGTAGTTATTCCAGTTGTGTTATTTTTTGGTATTTATCTTCAGGAAATCACTGAAGGCATAGATTATATTATCATAACGATCTAATGTGGCAATAAGATTGTAACTATACTGTGCATTTACACAGTGGCCATATTCATCTATATAAACACACCAAAAACAACATCAACACATCAACATTATAGCAGACACTGTAAAAAGCTCATTCCCAGTCACTAGACTTTTCTGACAGGGTATTCGAGTGTCATCGAGTGTCAGAATGTTGTGGGACTGCTGTACGGGAGTTATTATTAGGGATTATAGATCACAAAATTTATCGTTTTTCTATAATAGCATGACGGTAAACATAATTAATATATTAGAAATATATTAAAATGTGTTTGTTGTAAAAATTCATAATAATGACAAAAATACTAATTTGTGGATCTCCTTACTTCATGGTGCAGCGAAACTGCCATTGTAGCTGGTGTATTCTGGGAAATTTACCCCTTGCTTTCGAGTTTGGTCCTGAAGAATCTTCGTTCGAAGGGCTATCTACCCCTTCCCCTTAGCCTATACGCCTTCAAGCTAAAGAGAATTTGGACACCGTTACCCCTTTACGGGAACTCGCAAAACGAGGGGTAGGGGTAAGGGGAAGGGCTAAGGGGTAGAATTGGGATAGGGCCAAAGTCAACAATGGCTGCAAATTACCCAAATAGTTTATTAATTTCAATCTTGAGAGGCTTTGTCAGTCATTGCGGCCAACAGTTCGTACTATGGTCAGCTTCTCTTAACTGCAATTTTAGCGGCTTTGTTTTTGTACACTATGCAGTTTAATTGTCTAGTGTGAAGCAGCATGAAATCTGAGCACATCTTGTCTCCATGAAAAGATTAAACAGAAAGATAGAGAGAGGAGGATGACGTGGGTTTGGAGAGAGAAAGAGATGAAAATCAGACTTGAAAAGAGAGCATTCAACACAAATGAGGTGGCGTCATGTCTGGACGCGGCCTGTTCTCTCCGTAAAACAACTTCCATTTTAGCTAAGTGGCGCGATTAGGAGAAGTGTTGCTGTGTCTCGTTGCTGACAGAACTGTGCTCTAGATCTCGACCTTACAGCCTTTTAAATGACTCTCACTACAGTCACAGGCTTTGTTCCAAAACATAGTGAGCAGCCTATTACTGTATAGCTGTTCTGACTACATAGGCTTTTCCTATGAATCATTTAACAACAGGTTTTTGTGCTATATTGTATTAACATATTTGGATAACATATTGTATTAAGATTATTTGTATCAAAAATATGACATCATTAGTGAGATTTTTATTTTTTTTGCATGAAGCTACTGTTATAAGCCTACTTAACCTTCTGCTGCACATATTTTAATGGTACATGACAAAAATTATTCCACATGATTTTTTGGTTCTTTTGGGAAAATTTTATTGTTAAAATTGTTTTTAAGATTTTATTTTTTAAAATTGTTTTGTTAAAATTTTATTGTTAAAATTATTGTTTTTTTTTTTGGTTTGACCTCCCACCCCAACCTCAAAATATTTTGCTTTAAGGCAACTTTATGCAACAATGGTACAAAATCACAGAGAAAATTCTTCAGATATTATATATCAAATATCATGAGTCAGTGATCAGAGAACAATAATAATTTTCAAATCTTATTCAAATTGTAACAGAATCATTAAGGAAATAGAGAACACATAAAACATATACAGTGCTCAGCATAATTGAGTATATCCCATTTTTAAAAAAGATAATTTTTATCAATTTATCTGTGATATTTTAATGCATTTGAACAAAACAGATTTATTAAACTGATATATTTATCATAATAATATTTTATTCTCTGAACATCTTTAGAAATAGAAGATAATACATTTAAATTAATGTGAAATATTGGGAAAAAAATACAAACTACAAAATTTCAACTAAATTTAAATTATTTTTTTGTTTCTGTTGAATTTTACTGTTTTACATTTTTTGTTCAATATTTTTCTATAACATATCAAATTAGGTGTACTACTGTATAATTGGACCGTTATCATAAATTATTTTTCTAAATTAGCCCTAGATCTATTATTAATTTAAATGAGAGATTTGTGAGGAGTGTACTCATATATGCTGAGCACTGTATATAGTGGTTTGTTACTGGTCTATATATTTGACCCCTATTTCTTGTGCTGCCTGCTGTGTAAACTGATCACTTATAAATGATAGTCAGTGCTACTTTTAAACCTCTGCAGAACTTCTGTGAACTTTTTTACACTTCTGCTCAAACCTTGTTCTCCTCACTGTCACTGCAGTCTAGCTCATTGTCCTCAGATGGGATTTGCCTAACTCTGGGATCCTGCTCTTTACTTCCATAAAACAAGCTTACATCCATTTTTTTTGTCAAAATATGTAAAGTTAAATTAAATGAAAAATAATACAATATGTAATAATGTAATATGTGAAAATGCCCACATGTAATGTCAGTAAAGACATCTTAAAAATTACCACTTATCTCACAATGTTGCCATGAGACAATAAAAAGAAAAGTTGAATTTCTGAACATGTAAAATAAAAAAATCATAAAACCTGACAAAAGGTTTTTCTACAACTTAATACACACATTTTTTATACAGTTTGTTACTTTAAATGAGGTTAATTAAGCAAATAATCTTAACTTCTTCTCATACCATGTGCTCCTGTCACCATGAGTCAGAAAACGAAGTTCCACCTTCAAACAGTGCTAGATGTTTTTCTAACATTTTAATTGGTTGCAGTCATTTTCAGAAATCTGTGCTTAGCACGAGCCTTAAGAAAACTTTCTATTGCCCGAGGGCAACGCTGTGCTGTAGAGGGTTAAGCAGTACCACCTGTAAGAAGAAAAAAAAACCTTAGATGTTGTTTGCTTTTGTACAGACAGTGAGTAAAAGCACTGTATTTCTGCTACCCCAATGCCCCGATAATTTTTTTAGGAATGTTTTTAAGGAAATGTTGCTACATTTCCCTAAAATCTTTCCCGAAAATGCATTTATTTGTACATTAGATATCTCTAATAATGACACCTAAAATATTCAAGTTTTTTATATTTGCATATTTTTGTGTATTGGTATATTTTTATACATTTCTTTTAGGGTTAATGGGTTATATAACTGTTAGGGCTCTGCGATTTGGTTTTCAATTTAATTTGCAATTTAAATTTGTAGTCACGCTTCAGCGTAATAATCTGTATCGTAGCTTCTTACTGCTAAAATGCAGTGAGTGTTAGTTAAAAAAAGGAACTGAAAATATATTAATTTACTTAAACATTTATTCAAATTTGTTTTAAATATTCACCTATAAAGCCATCATTTTTCTCTAGAGTAAAGAGTAAACACAAAATAAAATAGCTTTCTGTAAACAAGTAAACAACTCAAATTAGATAGTGTAGCTTTAAAAAAAACAAAAAAATGATAATTATAAAAATACAGAACACTCAGCAAACTGACATGGCTGAAACAACTCTGAAATTGTACTTTGCAGTTTCTTGCTACTAGATTGAGTGTCACTCAACTGCCTGTGATGCTTTTTTAGATGCTGGTTGTTGTATTTCATCGTGCTGTGGCACCAATTCTTACAAATTATGTGTTTTTGTTCGGTGTCTGACTGAAACCAAAATATTCCCATATTACCTATGTCCTGTTTTTCTTTGATATGAATTTATCTATCAATGCTTTTGAAGCTGCAAATGCCATCATCCCACTCATCCATCTGTTTGTTTGTTTCTTGTTTTTTTTTGTGGGCATTCTGCATAGTTTGGTTGCGCAATTCTGATTGGGCAGTACAGACAGCAGTCATGCATTTGTTCTGGTTGGGGGAAACTAAATAATACACACATATATATATATATATATATATATATATATATATATATATATAT
>CAIGQZ010032939.1:1315263-1341989 GCA_903798205.1 Danio tinwini
ATATATATATATATATATATATATATATATATATATATATATATTTCATATCGCAGCCTCTTTTCAAAACTTTTCAAATCACGATTGCGATTCGATTTCAATTAATCGCACAGCCCTAATAACTGTTATATTATTTTCCTTTTAAAAATTCAAGTCTTTTCTTGTATCACACAAACAATTACAAGAAATGCTAACACTGTGTCCTAACTACACACAATGCAACAAGATCCCATCAACAAGCAAGTTGTGTCCGCAGCCAAACACAACGTGACACAACAGAAACCTTTAAATATCAGCCAATGCAATCGCAATGACATAGTAAGGGCTAATATTCTAATTAATAGATATTTAACCTATTTAGCATTATTAAAAGTACATACTGTAGGTTGAATAACTGCTGTCGTTGATTTGCACCGAGTCACAGTTCAGACTTTCATTTTTAAACCATTTGCTAGTTTATTTTCAAGATCTGAGCTGAACTAGCTGAGCTGTGCTTTTTAGTATAGTAATAAATGTGATGTAAAATGGTATTCAAACTCACATTAGCAGCATTTAACACTGAATAAAGCACATAATCAGTACCTGAGGATATCATTGTCAAAGTAGTTTATGCTGTTATTTTGCAGCAATGTCGCAAAAAAGGTTGCTGGTATAAGTCTCGGCTGGGTCAGTTGGCACTTCTGTGTGGAGTTTGCATGTACTCCTAATGTTCGTGTGGGTTTTCTCCGGGTGCTTTCTCCCAAAGTCCAAAAACAAGCTCTACAAGTGAATTGAACAAACTAAATTGGCTGTAGTGTATGAGTGTGTGTGTGAATGCAGGAGTGTATAGGTGTTTCTTAGTAATGGGTTGCAGTTCTGCGTAAAACATATGCCGGAATACCTGGCGGTTCATTTTGCTGTGGCAACCCCTGATAAATAAGGGACTAAGCCAAAGGAAAATGAATGAATGAATGAATGTTTACATTTATTACTAACATTTATTTCACTTTATGCAGCATATTTGGTTTATTTTGATTTATTCTGATTGCCTTCTGGAACTGCCTATCTGGACTGCTTTCCGATGATGTCTACATAGTAGGTCACTATGTTTTAGAACAGAGAAGTGTGTGTGGTTGTCCTAACATGTTCAGCTGATTGAGCAAACACTTTGTGCTTTACCAAGAGAACATAATTAAAGCTTCTATTTGTGAATGGTGTAGGAGATGGTGTTACAGATTCTTCGGAGACAGGTTCTTGTACACTGATACGTGAAGAGATTACTGGGTCCCGACAACCACCAGCCGTTACCCATGATCCCTCTCTCCTATAGTTAGTGCCCGCTGATTTTTCCTGACAGGGGAGCCACTCAAGACTGGCAGAGATGAGTCAAAAAATACATCTACTTAGACGGCACAGACTAAAATAGGAAAAGAGAGAGTGGTAAAGAGAGAGAGACGTCATCCAGTCTCGGCACTGTGTTAAATAGTTCTCTGTAATTCTGTGAAACAAACTGATTTATTTGCACAGTGGAGTTGTGATGTATTCTGTGTTTCTTTACACATGTCTCACGCTTCCATTTACTGTAAAGTTTAGATTCAGTAAGATTTCCTGAAAGAAATTAAATGGATCAAAAGCCAATTTTTAAAAGAATTTCTGCCTAACTACACATGTTAAAAGTTACAAATTGCTGTGAATTTACGTTTCACATCAGTGTCACTGTTGCTTTAAACTACAATTACAGTTTCTACCATTTAAGCTGATTTTTGGTGTAAGTTGGTAATAATGTATGTATGTTCTTGACAAATTGAACAGAGGTAAATGCTGTAATAATCACAGTATTTTGGGATCTTAACAGCAAACATACACCACAAACATGGTAGTTTAGTTCTAAGCAAAGTTATTTGATTTCAATCATAAAAAAAAAAAATCTTTCTGAATCTTAAAAATCTTACTGTGCCTCTGCATAATATAAAATACGCAGCTCCAGGTACGTTGTGTTGCACATTTCAGATGACAAATTCACTAGAGAGCGCTGTGTACATTTTTGCTAATGTGAAATGCATCATTTAGGGAATGTTTTGTTGTACGTTTACACATCACGTAGAATATAATACTGTAATCAATTCCTAGTCGTAAATACTGCCCCTTAATGTAAAAGTAATTTCTGTTTGGCTCCACGTGCTTTGCAATGCATCTTCTTTGGTGTGTCATAACAAAAAGAAAGTCATTTGATTTGAAACAACAAGAGGGTGAGTAAATGATGACAAATATTTCATGTTTTGGTGAACAAAAATACAAAATGACACATTATTTTACGATGCCGTTGTTACACGCAGTGTACGATTTACATTTAAAATCTGCATGAGACTTTTATTTCAGTATGTTTATGTACTTCCAGCTCAAATAGAATATTAGTAGGGGGGGCTTTCTTTGTGCGCATAATTCTCTCTTATCAAACGGTAAGAGGGCCGTGGTTACGAATATTGTAGCTGAAGCCATCGCTGATTGAAGATTATCAAAACAAACTTTTTTTCAGTGGATTATCTTGCATTGATTATTTATTCATAAATTTTCTTGTCTTTCTTAGTCCCTTATATAATCTGGGGTCGCCACAGCAGAATGAATGGCCAACTTATCCAGTATATTTTTTACACCCTTTCAGCCGCAACCCGTCACTGGGAAACATCCACATTCATTCACACACTTATACACTACGGTCAATTTTAGCATACCCAATTCACCTGTCCCACATGTCTTTGGACTTTGGGGGAAAAAGGAGCACCCGGAGGAAACCCAAGCAAACATGGTGAGAACATGCAAACTCCACACAGAAATGCCAACTGACCCAGCCGAAGCTCGAACCAGTGACCATCTTGCTATGAGGCAAACGTGCTACCCACTGCGCTGCCGTGTCACCCTTGCATTGATTAATTGTGTATTAAAAAATAACAATGTGTGCTAGCAAAATAGAACATTGTCAATTTTTATTTCACATAGACTTTAAGTACTAAGTAATATTAATTACCTTTATGTACTTATTTTGTGGCCAGAAGATTAAGTACAATGGTCTTGTGTAAAATACACTAAAAAGTTTCACCAAAATGTGTTACCAGCAACACAAAATTTCACCAAGTCAGTGATTAATAAACCCTTGATCTTCTCAAAGAAAGAACAGGCAATGAATGTGTTAGTTTCACTGCTGCTCTTGACCAAGTCTATTTTTTCCTCCATTATGACTAGATTCATAAGTAGCCTCTAATAACAACTGTTTGATTTCCTCAAATAAAAAAGAGTGGGAAAAAACTGAAACCGCCCCCTGACTGTGCAGAGTGGCTAAAATTAGAGCGGCAATGTGATGACTCACTCTCCGCCTTCACTACAGCAACAGACACACTTCCTCAATTACAACCCATCACTGAACAGCATCACAAACGATCTAATTGGCTGCCGATTGGTGGCCATGTGACTTTGTAAGCGTGTGATTGGGTGGTCTGTGGCTAACGTCAGCCACAATGAGAGCCACAGATAGAGACTCATGTGTCTCCAGGCTCTACTATTCCAGTCTCGACCACAAATGGCTCCTGTCAGAGCCAAACGCACAGAGCACTAACCTGAGGAGGGAGGGGGGTAATTAGGGTTTAAAATTCCAAATACATACATGTAAAATGGGTGTTAATAAAATCAAAACTAATTTGGGAAGCAGTGGTACTCTCTGCTCTTATAGCAGAATTAATGTATTTAAGATACATTAATCTTTTTATGAAATGTTTTTAATGAATTGAATTAATAGATTAGGTTTATAATAGCTAAAATGTGACCCTAGACCACTAAGATTTATAGCTTTATGCATCATCTGAAAGATTTGCCAGCTCACACTATTAACATTTTTTATAATCCTGAACAATTGTAGCATGTCAGACTGCACGAACATGGCTCTCATGTCACAATGTATGATCTCAGCCATCATAAATTCAGACTGAATAACACTGAAGATGCACCAAACATGCAGGAAAACGCTCCTGAAGTTTGACATCATCCACCCGTGACACTTTCAATATCCCGCGTTCTGAAAGGATTCCTCACAGCAAATGTAAACAAACTGTAGCGGCAATTTTGCACACAGCGTGTCCCAATAATAAAACCAGGAAGAAAAAAACAGTTTTGACATTTCCCCGGGGTTATTTGAATTGACGCATAAATCGCATCGTCAAATTCTGAGCTTCTGTTGGTTCTTGGATTGACGCTCAACCGAGCTGTTGTCACACTGCTGTCAGTGAACATGACAGACCAATGATCAAAGATTACAGATTTTAGCCTAGGATTTCAGGAATTTTTTAGGATTTCCCAAATTTGTCTCAAATGACAAAATCGCAGCTGAAATCTCACACTGTGAGCAGGGCTTTAGGCATACATATTATTAATCCAAAATCAATCAATCAATCAATCAACTTTTATTTATATAGCACTTTATTACAACTAAGGTTGACCAAAGTGCTGTACAGAAGTAAAAACAAATTATACAAACAACTAAAAAGCAGATAAGGCAAAAAATACAAAAAATATCAATAAAACACAACAAACATTAAAAGATAACGAAGTGTCAGTGCTATGCATTAAAAGCCAATTAAAACAAGTGGGACTTAAGCTTGGCTTTAAAAAGTGGCAGGTCAGTGATTGTACAAAGCTCAGTAGGAAGGGTATTCCAGAGTGTAGGACATGCCACTGCAAAAGAGTGGTCACCCCACTGCTTGTATCTTGACCGAGGGACTTCAAGCAGAAGTTGGTCAGCAGATCGCAAAGCTCTGCTGGGTTTGTGAATTCTGCACTTCAATAACTGTCTGGTTTAGCTCCACTACCAAATCCGACCTCCGAAGACTACGTCGAATAGTTCAGACTGCTGAGCAAATCATTGGTACAACCCTCCCTACTCTCCAAGAACTGTACTTATCCAGAGCGAGCAGAAGGGTTACCAAAATCACTCTGGATTCTCACACCCAGCACACTGCCTCTTTGAACTTTTACCTTCTGGTCGACGCTACAGAGCACTGCGCACCAGAACAGCCCGACAGAGAAACAGTTTCTTCCCTCACGCAATCTATCTCATGAACACTTGATGATAATAATTGTGGAACCAACATCACTACCTGCTATACACTTTTTTTATAAACACATACACTTATTTAACAACACACTTTACATGCCAATTTGCACTTAACAGCTGCACATATTATGTTGTATATAGTAATACACCTGTACATACACTTGTCAATTTGTATATTGCATTCACTACTTTTTAAAATATATTTATTGTCTGTTTTTTAGTCCTGTCTCTGTATTTCTGTTGCACTGTAGAAGCTCTGTCACGAAAACAAATTCCTCGTATGTGTGAACATACCTGGCAATAAAGCTCTTTCTGATTTTGATTCTAATTCTGAATGTGCAAATTTTCGCATAAATTAGTAGCAGCAAGGCTATTGACGGCATTAAAAACAAATATCAAAAGTTTAAAATCGATTCTAAACTTAACAGGGAGCCAGTGGAGGGAGTAGAGAATTAGTGTAATGTGTTTACTTTTTCGACTGTTAGTTAACATGCGAGCAACGGCATTTTGCGCAAGCTGCAAATGATGATGATATGACTGGTTAACTCCAAAATAAAGTGCATTACAGTAGTCCAAACGCGAACTAACAAAAGCATGGATGACTTTCTCAAGATCAGCCTTGCTCAAGAAGGGCTTGACTTTAGAGAGAAGGCGAAGCCGGAAAAAACTAGCTTGAATCAAAAAATCAATCTGCTTATTAAATTTTAGACTACTGTCTCACGCCCAAGTTTTTAACTACATGGCTGAAGCGAGGAAACTGAGCCAGATGCGCTGGAGATAAAATGGTTGACCTTCTAGAATTGTCAAACAGAATAAATTGGGTTTTGTCTTCATTTAGGCAGAGAACATTTTGTGACAGCCATATCTTAATATCGATAAAACATTTGCTGAAAGAATCAAGTGAATCTAAAAAGTTTGGTGTAACAGAAATCTAAAGCTGTACATTGTCAGCACACAAATGAAAAGAGACATTGTGAAACAGGGCCCAAAATGGATCTCTGAGGCAAACCACAGGTCAAAAGGGCAGCAGATGAAGAGAAGTCACCAACCATAACTGAGAAACTGCGACCAGTTAAATATGAGTTAAACCAGTCTAACACAGCCCCCTGAAGCCCAACCTGCTGGGCCAATCGCGAAAGGAGCACTGAGTGATCCCCAGTGTCAAATGCAGCAGTAAGGTCCAGCATGACTAACAACACAGGTTTTTTAGCATCAAGCGACAGGAGAACATCATTTTAACAGAGCAGATTCAGTGCTGTGAAGTGATCTACAACCAGATTGGAATTTCTCAAAGATGTGATGGCTTTCGGCTATTTTGACCACATTTTGGTAATCAAAAAAAATTAAGTTTTGATGGGGGGTGACACGGTGGCACAGTGGGTAGCATGATCGCCTTACAGCAAGAAGGTCGCTGGTTCGAGCCTTAGCTGCCTCGGTTGGCATTTCTGTGTGGAGTTTGCATGTTCTCCCCATGTCCGCATGGATTTCCTCCAGGTGCTCTGGTTTCCCCCACAGTCCAAAGACATGTGCTACTGCTGAATTGGGTAAGCTAAATTGTGTATGTGTGTGATTGGGAGTGTATGGGTGTTTTCCAGTGAGGGGTTGCAGCTGGAAGGGCAACCGCTGCATAAAACATATGCTGAATAAGTTGGCTGTTCATTCCGCTGTGGTGACCCTGGATTTATAAAGGGACTAACTCAAAAGAAAATGAATGAATGAGGTTTTGATGTATTTATGGTTGGACATTTACATAATATCTACAAAATTAATACAAATCCTCTCAAAACACATTGATTTTATTCAAAGAATGTGTCACCACTTTGACAAAGTATCAATACTGTCAAATTTTTGGGTATTTGTTGTATTTTTTCTTGTAAATGTCAGGATATCACCCATTATTATTTCATATATTCTACTATGTATCTTTTATTTCTTAAATATATTTTATATTTGCATATCTACATGTTCATCAGTATATTTGAGGTCCGTTTACTTAAAGGGCACCTATTTTACCCCTTTTTTAAGATGTAATATTAATATTATGGTTCTTCTGAGTGTGCCAGTTTAGGTTCAGTTCAAAACACAATTCAGATTTTTTATTATGATGTGTTAAAAAGTGCCATTTTGGGGGCGTGTACACAGTTCGCTGTTTTAGGGGCGTGTTGCTTCACATGAAAATTAGTTTCACCCAAGTTAACAAGGGGGCGGAGCCAAGAGCTCCCCCGCTTTGTGTAATAGACAGGCAGACAAGAGAGAAGCAACATGAGTGTACCAACCAGGTACAACCAGCTGTACTTGTACGACTCAGACACAGACCAAGCAGAGAGTACAAATCATTTGTGTCTTTGTATAGTTTTACAGCCAACTGTGTGCTAGTTTAACGCTCCGAGCTTGTAGCCTACACCGAGACTAATAAAGCACACTGAATTAACTTTGACTGAAGGGCATCACACACCTAATGCACCATGACACGGTGCGCACATGACAGTTGAAAGTATCACACACTTACAGCGTCGGTGTGTCACCTGTTAGAAACTCAAAAACGCATGCCGCTGCGTGGCGCAACGCTGCGTGTTGCCGAGCGGCACTTCTGTTTGACCTGCTTGAGGCTATAACTAAAGGGCGTCATACACCGGATGCGCCGCTCAGAGCCATGACGCGGCACACCAGACGCGCACATTCGCATGTTATTTAAAATGAAACTATTCAGATAACGCTCTGTGGCGCGGCAGAAATATGAACAGTGTCCTGAGCAGGGCCAGCGCATCCATAGAGGCGACCTAGGCAGCAGAATAGTGAGCAAAGCCCACGGTCGTCACTTTCACTCGCAACCGCGAAATGCATGGCGCTGCGCATCGTTAGTTCGTTATTTCCAATGGAGGGATGAGCACGTGAGGCAGCGCGCTCGCACTTTCCAGCTGCACCTAGTTAAGATGACAGGGAGCTTCTGTGACCGCGGGAAATGCAAACCGCTGAAGTTTAAGGAAGACACAATGAAAAGTACACATGTATGCAAACCCACCAAAACTCACAAACACTGGCGGCAAGGAGAGCAATAACGTGGTGAATGTTGAGCCCAATGAGCCTTACATCTAAAAATAGAGCAAGGGTGTTTCTTTGGTGACGTCGCTTTGACTTACACACTGAAAATGGTGGACGTGAAACAACATACTGAGGAGATGGTAATGGCCACCTGTCAATCAATATTGGTGGGCGGGGGGACCGCACTCCTACGTAAAGTTGCGGTCGATCTCAAAACCGCTCCAATTGGTCCACCGTTTTTATGTTGTTAAATTGAAAAAAAAGGACTGAGTGTGTTTATATCACCCCAATATGACAGTCTATACACTATACCTACACATATGTCTGTCCAAACAGCTTGAAAAGTAGATTTTTCAACATAGGTGCCCTTTAAAAAAAACAACAGCATCAGAAATAGACTCTCTCACAGCTGAACTCATGGAGGAAGGAAGAAGTGCATAAAGGACAGGATGTGACATCAGACACGGGTCAGAGTGGCTCTGTAGGCCACCGCATTGGGCTCTTCCTTTCCTTCAGTTCTCCAGGAGGATGTGACTTCAGTGTCTGAGCATTTATGTTATGTAAAGATGGTGGGCACAATCATCGCATGCTTTCAGGCACGGATCCACACAATGCATGGCAGTCAATGCTCACAATGACATCATGCTCGAAAATGGACTGTTTTTGTGTTGTTTCCATAGCAGCTTTTTTCACAAGCTGGCTGTTCAGACATAGAGAAAGATGGAGCAATTGGGACATTTTTAGTATAGGTACTGATTTACAACCATTAGCCTCTTCCATACCGAGATATAGGGTAGGGGTGCACAATATATAGTTTCAGCATCTGTATTGCAATGTGTGCATTTGCAATAGTCACATCGCAGGATCTGCAATGTTGAGTAGAGCTTATAGCTGAGCAGAATACTGTTAATGATACATTCGATTTGTGGAGTCACTGCAGAGCTTAACTATAATAGAATGAAAGTTTAGAATTTGCACAAGACATTTTATCATTAGTTACTTACTTTATACAGGAATTATTTGTACAGTAAAGACTATGCAGTGCTATTTTATATTTCACTTTTAATTTCTGAAAACTATCTCACTAGAATTAAAACTACAAAACACTGTTTATTTCATTTGTATCTTTTGCTCTATTGTATTGTAATTATCTATGCTTTGTTATTTGTTCACTACTTTTAATGCTTGATTCACTCTTCTGCAGAATCACCCCAAAACAATCAAGATGAATAAATACTTTCCAAATATTGCCATTCAAGTCATCAGGTGAAGTTGTAGATATTGCAATATATACAGTATTGTAGAAACACAAATTATTGCAATGTCCGATTTTTTCAGTATCGTGTAACCCTATTATGGGCTAAATCAGTCAGTATTTTTTGACCCCGGGAATCAATGAACACTGAGAGAAACTGAGCGAAAACAGACTTAAACCATAAGTCTCATTCATTCATTCATTCATTCATTCATTTTCTTTTCGGCTTAGTCCCTTTATTAATCCGGGGTCGCCACAGCAGAATGAACCGCCAACTTATCCAGCATGCTTTTATGCAGCGGATGCTCTTCCAGCCGCAACCCATCTCTGGGAAACATTCACACACACTCATTTACACTCATACACTATAGACAATTTAGTCTACCCAATTCACCTGTACTGCATGTCTTTGGACTGTGGGGGAAACCGGAGCACCCGGAGGGAACCCAAACGAACGCAGAGAGGACATGCAAACTCCACACAGAAACGCCAACTGACCCAGCCGAGACTCGAACCAGTGACCTTCTTGCTGTGAGGCGACAGCACTACCTACTGTGCCACTGCGTCGCCCACTATAAGTCTCCTGTATCATATTTAAAAAATAAATGCTAAGTCATTCATGCTGTTTAATGGCTATTTGAACATGTGTTTGTCAACTCAGCACACTTATGTGTGTTTGTAAGGCTACGCCTACACTAATCTGGATACATCCGGATACATTAAACCCTGCATGTCCACACTATTGTTTCCAATAAATGGTCATTCACACTAAAACTGAAATTTGAAAATGCTTTCATTCATGTACTGTGCATGCATTTCAGACATTTCAGCCTGCCATTTATTTACTTTCCATCTCTTTGAAACATTGCGGCAAAAAGTTGCAAATGTTGTCTGCTTCCACCACGGAACAATAGCTCACAGTAAAAGTTCTGTGTCCTTTGAAGAGAGGCAAAAACTGACACTTATCTTTAATAAAGCTGTCAAAACACACGGCATCCAAAACATCCGCTTTACAATGATATCTGGGATATCTGTTTATTTTTTTTTTATTGTGAGCTCCACCAAATTATGGACATTTGCTTTATTTTGTGCTAAATTAAGTGATTGCGAATGACAAAATCCTGGAGCATCTGATACATAAATTATGGGTGTGCTATTAAAGCCTGATATGTTTCGCTCTGTGACTTCTAGCATTTGTTTTCTTGTTTTCTGTCCACAGAAAGATGAGGTTTATCTGAATTTGGTTCTGGATTACGTTCCTGAAACCGTGTACAGAGTGGCGAGACACTACAGCCGCGCTAAACAGACTCTTCCCATGGTTTATGTGAAGGTGCGGATCATTCCTGATGCTTTATGTTTGTGTGTGTCTGTCTTTGTGTTTCTGTGTGTACGGGCTGTGTGCGAATTATACACTGAATATTGAGAGGGGGAAAAAATACTAAAACATATGCACAGATGTGTAATCATAATTTATATGGTAAATCAGTGGTTCTCAACATTAGAGCACAGGACCCATTAGAGGACTTTAGTGAACTATAAAGGTGACCCCAAGATGGTTTAAAAATTAAAATGACTCTTAAAATTAAAATAAGATGAACACTCTTTTTACATAGAAAATAATAACCACTAAAAATTAAATAAAAAATCTTTTTATAGCATAAAATTGGGTAACACTTTTTAATACAATTGTATTTAATAACACAAATTAAGTGTGAACAATCTTGTACAGCATCTATTAATCATATAATATCTACTAATTTGTTATTAAAATCTAAAGTTGTGCTTTAGGCAATGCACTGTGAATTAACAAGGCCTAATTATGAACACAGGGTTCCCACAGGTCATGGAATTTCTGGAATATCATGGAATCTTAAAAAGTCTTTTTCAGACAGTGAAATTCAGGGATTTTTTTAATCCAGTCATGGAATATCAGGGACTTTTCTCTTTAAAATTTCCATTTATCTAAATGTAATTTTTCTATACCTTATTTTTTGTATATTGCACAATGTCACATTTACTATGATACCTTTTAACAAAGGCTGCTTGACAGGATAATATACATTTTAGGAACTTCGACATCAAAATGACCACTTAAAAAACTGGGTGTTAAAGAGTAATAAAGCTAAATCTAAAATTTGTAAAACTACTATTAAGCTGTCAAATATAGGAGAAAGAGATTTGCAGGCATTGTTTATTACAAAATCTGAGGTAAATTATCAATTATTTTTCTAATAGTGGCCATTAAAGTTAGGCCTAATTATATTTAGGCTAAAACCATTTTAATATTGTTATTATTTTAGCATATTATTTTAATATTAATATATAAGCATAAAAAACAGCCTATTTTTCGTTCGTTAGATGTCATGGACATTCAGCTTTTTAGTCAGTGAAGGTCTATGTATGTGACAAAGTGAGAACCTTGTAAAGAACTACATTTTCGTTAACTAACATTACCATTTTTAACATAACAATTTAACGTTTCATTTTAGTACATACATTAAATAACATTAACTAATGGACCATCATTTTAAAGCTTCACCTTAAATTTAAGTATTCCATGAGTCATTTGATATTATAAGCCACGAAAGCAAATTATTTGTACATATTTACAGCACATTTGTTTTATGATGCTTCATTATGAGTTCTTTTCTAAACCTGTGTTTATTTCTTTTGTCTTCATCCCTGCAGTTGTACATGTACCAGCTCTTCAGGAGTCTGGCCTACATCCATTCCTTTGGGATCTGCCATCGGGACATAAAACCGCAAAATCTCTTGCTGGACCCAGACACGGCTGTGCTCAAACTCTGCGACTTTGGCAGGTCAGTTGGTAATCCCCTGATAGGCAATTCATTGGGGCGGGGAGGGGCTATGACTTTTCTGATAACCTTTGAAAGGACTAGTGGATCTATAAACTGAAAGCATCGCTTTACTGCATTTAACCTGAGAAATCCCACATTACACCTCAGCAGAGACCTCCAGATGGTCTCGCTATGCTCTGTGATATCTGTCTGCTGACTTCAGCCCTTTCATTTAGCCTGCTTTTCACTTTTTTCCCCCCGCTTGAGAATATTAGCGAAGATTTTCGGTGAAGTGATATTCGGGTGTTGATTTATCACTTGCTAGTGTGGATTGACTGAAAGTAGGGCATGTGATTCTTCTGCTTCATACAGAAATAATGCAGATTTTCTTTAAATGAGGACATGTGCGATGGAAGGAGACTATGCTAACAGCTAACATTTAGACAAATAAACCATCTTTAGATTTTTATTGACTTTATACCACTTTGTTTAAATATAGGATAAATTATGTAGTGATCCACTCTGATTTGGCTTCAGCTGTTGAAAAAATGCCTTTCTTACTACAGTAGTTTTTGTCTTGTTTCTAGTCCAAATATCTATAAATAATTAAATCAAGAAGCATTTTCTAGACCAGCAAATAAATATTGTCTTGTTTTCAGAAATAATATTTAAAAACTAAGTGAGTTTCTCCTTAAAGCAACAACATAATTTGCCTTTGGGGTAAGAAAAACAATCTAATCCTTACTTCATTGGCGGATTAATTTACTTGTTTTAAGGAACAACTCACTTAATATTGACATGTTATTTCTGAGAACAAGACAATATTTTTTGTTTGTCTAGAAAACTTGATTTTTGTCTCGCTACTTGATTTAAGAATTTTTTAGATATGTCGATATTTTCACAACATCTCCAAGTAAGAAAAGCATTTTTTTGCAGTGAAGGGCTGAAATCATTAATAGAAACAGTGATAGTTAATTAGGATTTTTTTTTTCGCTTGACTGTTCAGTGTCTAATTCATAAACTTTACACAAATAAACAACAACAGTTAAATATGCCAGCTTTGTGGATGCTGACTGGGTTGACATTACATATATCTTCTGTTGATATGGATTCTTAAATATCAATTTAATTAATTTTCCATTTTAGATATTCTGGATTTTATTTTCAGTCCATCACTTGTTTTAGGGGTTAAACTTGCTCAAAAGTGTCTTTAGTCATTTTAGTCAGCCTTATCTAATTTCAAATTATTACGTTTGTTTTGTTTTCTATTTTTTTTTACTCAAAAGGAAATTGCAGAATGTCTGTAGATCTTCATATCAAATATATTAATTTTTTTAAACCAAATTTACAATAATAAACAGGACAATAACAAAACAAGTGATGCCGAATATGAGATTAATTTAAATTTAGTACATTAGTACTGAATATACAACAACAGTGTCATTACTCAATTCAAATCAGTGTTGATTCAGTTCAGTTCAATACTTTTAACATGTGTTAGTGGATGCAAAATCTTTATAAAGTATATTTTTACATCTAATAGTGCATGCTAATATCAGGGCTTGGCACATGCACGCTAGAAAGATTCATCTGCGTTCTACATCTTGAGTTTTTTTTTCTGTCCAAATGTTATGAATGATTCAAATTTCTTTATACTTGTTTTATAGTTGCTTAATGCATATGCATGTGTATGCAAATTTTGTGAATGTGCATACTGGTGATTAGAAAACTAGTCTGTCTATAGACATATCAGCCATAGTGATGACATTTGCATCACATACACTGTACACATACACTGTACACATGTGACTCATTTCAGATTTTTGGCTGCATTTCAAGCATTTTACATTAATTTTCCTTAAGCTGGAATGATATAGAACAAATGACAGTATGGTTTACAGTAAACTGAATTCAATATTAATGTTAATGAATGCAAAATGCTTTAAACGTGATAGGTAACATTTGATTCTATTACTAATTGTTGAAGTTATCGTTAAACTTCTTAGTTCAAAGTGCAACTAACAGAGTTGACAATAACAGAGGTTGTATTGTATTGGTGTATTCGAAACATTAAAGAGAGAAGAATAATGACTTCCAGTATTTCCCACCAGCGGAAACTGATGTAACAGAGTTCACCAGAATGTATTGGAAGACACAAAATGAACATTTTATTACTGGGATGAGAAATAATACAGAAAATAATTTAATAATTATAGTAAATAGAATAAATAATTTAAAATCCTGCACAGTTTGATTTTTGTTTTTGTTCTCCTCCAAAAGAACGCCAGAGCTTCAGTTTTTATGGCAAGAAAGTGAATGCAGATTTTTTATTTATTTTTTTACAAATCAACAGTATCAAAAAAGACAGAGATCAAAGTATTGAGTTTGATTGAAATGGTGATGAGTGTCATAAAAAACAGTGTCTGATCAGTTTGTGTTTTTGTTTGCAGCGCTAAGCAGTTAGTGCGTGGAGAGCCCAATGTGTCCTACATCTGCTCACGGTACTACAGAGCTCCTGAACTCATCTTTGGAGCCACCGACTACACCTCCAGCATAGGTAGATAAGCTTTGATCATACCATAATAACCACATCTCCCATGCAAATCAGTTCTGCTTCAATAAACTACTCCTCCAGGGTGACGCTGTTACCTTTTATCATGATAAATAAGCAAATTCATACTGATATGATAAAGCATACTCTTTTTTTATTTCACAAGGGATACACAGAGATATCAGTCAGGCTGAATATTTCTGTGACATTTGTCTGTTCTGCAACTAGTAATAATCATGTTAGTTTGTTCAATTAATAGACCATGTTTGTCTTATTTATCTTGGAGTACTGTTTGAGTAAATATGTTTACAATTTCAAAAACAATGTTCATGTAATTTCATTGAGTCATTGAATTATTTACAAAAAAGTAGTCTGTGTAAGGCCCTGTCTGCACAAACACGGGTAATTTTAAAACCATACTTTTTTTCTACATGGTGGTGATAAAACAAAACTTTCTGAAAACTCCGGACAGAGTGCAGATTTTTCACTACAGTACAAACTGTTTTTGCCTCTTGACAACACCATGCATGCTGTTTTTTCCTTTCAGATTAGCCAAAAGTTTACCCAAATGCGAATGATGTGAATGAGGCAAATTCTGCATGTTTGTGGCACTGGCTGCCTGTTAAGTTCTGTATTAATTATAAATGATTGCTTCTTACCTATACAGCTTTAAATAGTCTAGCTCCTGTTTATCTAACCAACCTTTTGTCTCGCTACAATCCAACCCGCTCTTTAAGATCTCAAAACTCAGGGCTTCTATTAGTATCCAGAATAGCAAAGTCTACTAAAGGAGGTCGAGCTTTCTCATGTATGGCTCCTAAACTCTGGAATAGCCTTCCTGATAATGTTTGTTTCTACGTTTGTTTATATAACCACTATTTTCATTTATAGCACTTCTGAAAACTGCACTGACAGTTTCAATTTAATAGAATTCTATGTTAAGCTGCTTTGACACAATTGTAAAAGCACTATATAAATAAACATGAATTGAATTGAATTGTCGCAAACACATTGCGTATTTCAGAATCAGTTTTATTGCCAAGTGCGCTTCACACACACAAGGAATTTGTTTTGGCAACAGAAGCTTCCAGTGTACATAAAGTGACGAGTGACAACACAAAATTAAATACAAGAAAGAAAAGGCAATAAACATTAAACATTAAACAGAGATGCAGTTAGTCAAAAAGATCTGGATGTTGAGTTGTATGTACAGACATGCTGTAAACATACAGGTTATAAGGTGATTTGTACAAGTGGTTATGAGAAAGTATTGCACGTTTATTGCACAGTAGGGGAATATTTAACTGTTCATGAGGTACATGGCCTGAGGAAAGAAACTTTTCCTGTGTCTGGCTGTTTTTGTGCTTGGTGCTCTGTAGCGCCGACCAGACGGTAACAGTTCGAACAGGTAGTGTGCTGGGTGTGAGGCGTCCAGAGTGATTTTACGAGCTCTTTTACTCACTCTGGAAGAGTATTTTGTGTCGTTCTCACCACAGGACAGTAATCTGCCTCTGTTCTCATGTTTGCATTGACTTGTATGCAATTTACTTGCGAAAATACTCCCCATTTGGTGTGAACCCAGCATAAAAGTGTCATTATTGCCACCTGTTGGTTCGACATTCCCTTAACATCCCACTGTGTTTTGGTGTTTTCTTTTGGGTGGAGATTTTTTAAAAACAAAATCAGGGAAAACTCCATTTATAAAACTACCTGTGCATGTGTGGACAGTTTAGATATGACCTTATTGTTTTGATCTCTAAATATTATATCAACCTTAGAAATGTCTTACTACTTGACTGCTTTTTCAAAAAAAAAGGATAATATAGGATTTCCATCCTAATATTTAGAGTATTCTTTTTCACTGTTTTGTTTTCTGTGCCATCATTGATTGTTTAAGGACACGCAGTGAGCACAGATTGCTGTTAGTGTTTCGAATGTTCTTTTATAGAGTCTCACTGTGTGTTTGAGTGTTTGACCTGTGACTGATAAGAGTATGGTGATCGGCGTTATCCTCCCTCACGCTCCTGTCTCTCTGTCCCGCAGATGTGTGGTCCGCTGGCTGTGTCTTGGCTGAACTGCTGCTTGGACAGCCCATTTTCCCAGGTGACAGCGGTGTAGATCAGCTGGTGGAGATCATCAAGGTACTGCCTCTGTTTGTCTCACAACATCTCACTGCTTCAGGAGTTTGTCGAAGGAACAATTACTGCGTCAGATTCTAAGGATGATTAGTTCTGTGCATGTTTTATGGGGGTTTCTTCAAATTAAGGCAGTTTTGGTGGGTTTTAGTAGGTAAATTCTCAAAACATTTCTTAGCATGGAATGTGTAATCATGAAAAAATAGCCTTTTTCCGTACATTAAAAGTACATTCCACTAGGGCTGGGCGATACTGCAAAATTTGGTATTAATCCAATACAAAGTAAATACAGGGCGAGTATCGCCGATATCGATACCGATACTTTTACTTTTACTTTAAAAAGCTTGCACTTGAACTTAAATGTACTTTTTCTGTAGGGGAAAACAGTGTTTGATGATTTATAAGTTGAATGCTCTCAGAGCAGCTATAATTAAATGTATTTGTTAAAACCCAGGAGAAATTTGAAACACTTTTAAGCCAAATAAAAACATTTTTTATGATTGTAATGATCTGGATTTGCAAACACAAACTTATTACTAGAGAACAATATATATTTTTTTACTTTCCTTCAGTCTGGGGTTTTTGTTCAGAAACAATAATTTAATAATAACAAAATAATTTCACTTTTAGCACTTCTTCAATGTCTTTAAACAAATAAATGTAAAACAAATATGCATTTCAAATACAATTTAAATAAACAAAGACCACAAAATTATGGCAAACAAATGTTTTAAAACTTTTTTTTTCAGTTTTTGTTCACTGTTTTGTTCAAAATAACAAAACAAAGTGTTTCTCTTTCATTAGACACTAAACATTGCCTTATTTTATAAACAAAGTACAAACAGTTGCATGTATATAATGAGCGATATTCTGACATTTTCATATTTTAAGTTTATGGTATACAGTGGTGGCCAGAATTATTAGAACACCTGTATTCTCACCAGCTAAAAACGTTTTTTAGTGTTTTTATATTTTTATTATTATTTCCTACTAGCACACTACAGCAAAGGATAACTTAAAACTAATTAAAACTATTTTTTAGCTGGTGAAAAAACTACCTTTCTAATCATTTTGGCCACCACTGTATATTTTTAAATTCCAAAATAATTCATATAAATAGCTGGTATACTGTATATGCTGACTATAGGCTGGCTTTATTTAATCAGCCTGATGATGAAAGTAACAAGATAAACTTTTTTTTTTTTTCAAATTGGCATTAACTAATACTGAATGTTTTATATAACTCAAATATTAATTTCACCACTGTAGCTAGCTACCTGGATAATTATTGCCTCTCTGAAACAACTCTGCCAGTGACCTCTGTCTCAGGGCTGGCACTGCTGGTGGTCTGTCTTAAGGATTTGCCTCCTCTTCTCTCCTTTTTTTGCAGCTTGGCGTTCTCTTTTTTCTGTTGTTTTATGTGTTTGTGTAGACTTGTAATGTTGCCACAGTATCGAAGAGACTTTCTACAAACATCGCAGTTTGCAATATTTTCGTTTACTGCAGTAAAATAACTCCAAACAACAATCTTTTTTTTCCCCGTCATCTCAGAACAGTTAAAAGTGCTTGCGCTTTAGCGCTGTTGAGTCACATAATGACAGGACAACTAATAACAGCAGAGCAAGAACGAGCAACGGTGCATACGATATATAAAAGGAGCGGGATGTTTAGAGACATGTCCGTTCTTTTAGAAAACAGGAGCACGGTACTTTAGCGTTAATTAGATAATATTTAAGTAAAAGTATCAACCTTGGAGAGCTACTATCGATTCAATATCAATACCAACGTTGGTATCGATACTATCGATATTAAGATCGATCCGCGCACCCCTACACTCCACTCCATTTTTTTGGAAATAGGCTCATGTTATAAGTCCCCTAGAGTTAAACTGTTCAGTTTTATCATTTTTGAATCCGTTCAGACAAACATTGGGTCTGGCAGGAGCACTTTTAGCTTAGCTTAGCATAGTTTATTGAATCTGATTAGACCACTAGCATCTTGCTTAAAAAAAAAGAGTTTGTAAATTTCATTCAATATGTAACTTTTTGTGTGTTGTTTTATGTGTTTTACACATTGTTATGGTTAGACTAATTTTAGATGATTCCTTTTCACACTTGCTGAAAAGAAATGAAGTCACCAGGCTGTACTTGTCAACTAAGGCAAGCATGACTGGAAAAAATTAAATTTCAAGAGATTGGCTACAAAATGAAGATTTCCAAAAGTGTCTGACAGAAAAGCTGAAACCTTGTGGTGACTGAAACTTACCCCGACCCACTAGTCACACAGGTCTAAAAGTGGTATATAGCTATATACTATACTATATAGCTATAATGTTAGCTAACTATTTAGAATTAAAGTAAATAATTAAAGTATGGCCTGTTATGTAGTAAAAGTGACCACTGAGAGAAACGAGAAGGGCATAAACGGAAGTCAGAGCGAGCTCCAAGCTGGAGTTTTCCCAGCACCTGGAGTTTTAATATATTTAATGGCTTGTACATGACACAGAGTGCAATACTGTGCTTTATGAATGTCTACACCAATGGTTTTAAACTCAATTCCTGAAGGGCCACAGTTAGGCATAGTTTAGCTCCAACCACTTCCAACTCACACCTGCTTAATAGTCTAGAGTAGTGTTGAACAGCTTGAATAGTTGGATCAGCTGTGTTTGATTAGGGTTGGAACAAAACTATGCAGAGCTGTGGCCTTCCAGGAATCGAGTTTGAGACCTATGGTCTACACAAACCCCAACCCTAAACCCAACCTCACAGTAACCTGTTGTGTTTTATTAACGTCTACACCTACCCCAACCCTAAACACAACCTCACAGTAACCTGATGTGTTTTATTAATATATGCTCCACCTACACCACCTAAACCCAACCTACTTGTAGCATAAGTCCCTCCCACTTGGAGGTCACCCAACCTACTTGCGGTGTAATCCCTCCCATTTGGAGGTCTCCGGGCTGCAGCGATTCCTATCTAAATCATGCAACTAATTAGGTTGTGAGGTAATCACTGTTAATGCTTGGCAATTTTTTGTCTCCAGTTAAATATATATTATGTGTTTGTGGTCAGATTTTTTTTTAACCATTCAGCCGATCTGCATAAATGCATAAATGGCATAATTAGCATAATTTTCAAGCTTGACTCTTCTAAAGTTACATAATGTACTAAGACAGACAGTCTATTAAAAGTTGCTATTTTCTAGGTTGATATGGCTATTACTCTTATTCTGGCATAATAATCAAAGAACTTTGCTGCCATACCATGCCTGCAGCAGGTGCAATGCTATTACTGTTAAGTCCCCTGCCGAAAAACAACCAGCCTGGTTTTAGAGGGGTTTTGGCCATTTCCAGGCTGGTTTCCAGCCATTTCCAGCTTGGTCTTAGCTGGTCAAGCTGGGAGATGACCAGCTAAAACCAGCTTGACCTGCCTAGCCAGGCTGGTAGCCCAGCCAAAACCAGCTATGTCCAGCTTAAACCAGGCTGGTCAAGTTGGTTTTTGCTGGGTTTAGCTGGTCATTTTCCAGCCTGACCAGCAAAGACCAGGCTGGAAATGGCTGGAAACCAGCCTGGAAATGGCCAAAACCCCTCTAAAACCAGTCTGGTCGACTAGCTAAAACCAGCCAATCAGCTTAGGCTGGTTTATGCTGGATTTTTCAGCAGGGTCTTGACAATTCAATAGCCTCCAGTCATTATAGGTGGGAATTCAACTTTTGACATTTGGTTTAGAGTGAGAACCCTGTATTTTTAAGATATTTAAACTCTAACAGAACATTAAAATGGAAGAAACAAACTTCCATGACTTTCATATAATGTGCCTGTAGCTAAACTAATGTCTGCATATTATGTGTGTTTGTGTTGACAGGTGTTGGGGACCCCTACACGAGAGCAGATTCGGGAAATGAATCCAAACTACACTGAGTTCAAATTCCCGCAGATTAAGGCCCATCCATGGACTAAGGTGAGTAAACAGGTACAGGCCAACAGTTCTACTACTTCTAGCACAGCCGTCTTCCACCTCCAGCCCTCATCCCATCATCCTGCCTCCATCTTAGTCACTTCACAGTGCAATATACTCCACCAAACCACATTCATTCCAGTCAGGATTGTGTCTGTCTGTAGTCATCAGTGTTTGTGATCAGTGACCTTAAACAAGTTCTGTTCCGAAAACCTAGTGAGCTGCTTATCTAGGATGCCTGTTCAAAAAGGTAGGCAGAATAATTACGCTTAGAAATGCACCAATGCTACAATTCTCAGCTCATTCTGATGGATATTTATTCTGTTTTACAGTATCAAATCATTTGCCAGTGCTGATAGTGCTTTTGTCATTTTTTAAATAATGATAATTCATAATAATTTACGTAATGATAATTAATTACACATTTTTAAGTAAATGCAATTTTTTTCCATTTCAAAAAGTTGCTTAAATTAAAGCAACACTCTTTTTTTGGAAAATAGGCTAATTTTGCAAGTCTCCTACAGTTAAACAGTTCAGTTTTACAATTTTTGAAACCATTCAGCCCATCTTTATGTCTTGCAGGAGCACTATTAGCTTAGCTTAGCATATATCACTGAATCGCATTAGACCATTAGCATCTCACTGAAACAATTCAAACTTTTTTTTTGATAATATAAAAAAGCTTGACTCTTCTTGAACTAAGAAAAATGGAAAATGACATGTTGCTAATTAACTTTTTTTTTTCAGTCAATATGGTTAGAAGCTATACTCTTGTTCTGGCATATCAAAGAATGTTGCTGCTTTACCATGGCTGCAGCAGGCACAAGGATGATACACACCACTGTTACCTAGTTACCTATCTGGGGACTATTTTCAAGTCCTGCATAATGCTTTTACACCTGCTGCAGGCATGGTACGGCAACAAAGTCCCTTAATTATTAAGCCAGAATCAGTATAGTTCCTAGCCATATCAGCCTAGAAAATAGTAACTTTTCAATTTTGTTGATCTTAGTACACAATGTAACTACAGAAGAATCACGCTTTAAATAGGAAGTTTAAAGAAAATCTATTTGTATTTTTTTGAGTGAGATGCTAATGGTCTAATCCAATTTAATGCTTTTTGCTAAGCTAAATGTGATCTGAATCCTGATGTGTGGCTGAATAGATAAAAAATGGTTAAACCCAAGAGTTTAACTCTAGGAGTTGTAAATTAGCAGTGGCGCAGTAGGAAGTGCTGTCGCCTCACAGCAAGAAGGTTGCTGGGTCGCAGTTTTAAGTCTCGGCTGGATCAGTTGGCGTTTCTGTGTGGAGTTTGCATGTTCTCCCTGCGTTCGCGTGGGTTTCCTCCGGGTGCTCCGGTTTCCCCCACAGTCCAAAGACATGCGGTACAGGTGAATTGGGTAGGCAAAATTGTCCGTAGTGTATGAGTGTGAATGAGTGTGTGGATGTTTCCCAGAGATGGGATGCGGCTGGAAGGGCATCCGCTGCGTAAAAATGTGTTGGATAAGTTGGCGGTTCATTCCGCTGTGGCGACCCCAGATTAATAAAGGGATTAAGCTGAAAAGAAAATTAATGAATGTTTATATCAACTAAACTCTAAAAGAAAGTATATCTTTATAATCAAATTCGCTGTTTTAAAAGGTTATAATAAAAGCTCCACCTAGCGAAGTTTTAGCTTGCTTTTATGTCATCATCAGTAATGTTTCCATCCGAAGATCCTTATTAAATGTATGCGTTTTTAAATACATTTAAAAATTGGTAAATGGAAACATAGCTTTTGTCACCCAATACAAAATGATTGCAAACAAGAGACATGGTCTCTAATTTAATGATTACTAATTTGATTATTTAATGATTTTATTGCCAGATTCATTAGAGTTTAACATGCTACAAAAATGAACATACACAGTGATCTACACCAATATGTGTTTATTCCCATTTCTAAATCATAATATATGCGTGACAGCTCTCTCTGATGCACAATGGCTAAATTTGATTGATTTAGTTTTTAACTCTACAATAACGCATTTCACTTTCATACTGTAAAGGACTTAGTGAATAAGTGAATGATTTAAAAAGCAGTGGATTCGGAACAGAACAGTGATCATCCAGTGATATAACATCCTCATATCTATTTGAAGTGAATGACCTCACCAGACATTACAGTACATCGCTGACTTCATTACACTTCATTGTTGTTTACAGTGTGGTCTAGAATGTGTATTTATATTGTGCTTGTGATATACACTATCATACAGAAGTTTGGGGTCATGCACTAAATTGACAAAAATGGACATTATAATTCAATTATAATATTACAAAAATGCAATGATGCTGAAAATTATATTTTAAAAATCAAATATTTCTTATATTTACAAATTTTACAGTCCAGGACGATGACTATAAGATATAGTAAAACAAACAGGGGGGGGAACAATGTAGGGACCCCAAACTTTTGAAAACAGTGTGGATTTTGCCTTGAAACTGAAATCTTGTACATCAAACTTTGCTGAGTCATTTTTAAAAGCAGTTCAACTACGATGGACAAGGTTCAGCTGGTAATGCATCTTAAATCTCTTCTTTTCTTTGATTAGAAGGGAGTTTATATTACGTTTACAGTCTAACAGTCATTTTATTGATTGACATTTATACTTAAACATTTATACTAAAAGTCTTGTGCAAATATGAAAAAGCTATAAATCTGGTCAATAGTTTAAAACTGTAAGAACACCTCAGGTATATATGAGCAGGATCTCTCAGGTGCCCTCTGGTGGTCAGTTTGTATAAAGTACAGGACTGAGCTTCTGGGTGTGTTTAGTCTTATCCTGCTTCCAATCAGAGCCTCCCTTCAGCACAGTCTTACCTTCAGCACAGGATGTGACCAACAGCTGTGACGCAAATACCTCCAAAGAGACACGTTCCTTTCTGTTTCTCCATCGGTTTTTGTGTTTATTGTAAAATTAATTCAATGTCCTTATAGATGATCACATCCTTATTTCTTAGGAAAAGATATACAGTGACATAATTAGTCAGGATGCGACTTTAGACAGGGCAAGCTGCCATAACGGGAACCTGGAGGTCTCATATTTGAGGATTAGTATATATAATTATCCTGAATTAAATAGTAAGATCATTTCCTAATTCATATTCAGTTTTCTTTTGAGTGGTTCATAAAACAAGCATGGGCATACAAAATATTACTAAAGACTTGTAACTTTGCTAAAGTGCCCCATTATGTTTTTTTTTTTTCAGATGTTATGTGTCATTTTGTGTGTAATGTACAGTGCTCAGCATAAATGAGTACACACCCATTTAAATATTAATATTTTTCTACATTTCT
Organism: Danio tinwini; assembly: GCA_903798205.1. NCBI lineage: Eukaryota > Metazoa > Chordata > Actinopteri > Cypriniformes > Danionidae > Danio > Danio tinwini. Next base: position 1,339,424 of record CAIGQZ010032939.1, read on the forward strand.
CAGTCAATATAGCCACTAAGTTTGATACATTTAAACAAAAGAGTATTGTTACAGATATAACTAGGGCCAGATGGAATCTGCGGACGTTTCTTGCTATTTCTGCACAGAATTTTATAAAAAATCTGCAGATTTCTGCGGAATTATTTTGGGAGTATCATAACTACAACCTTAATATATGAAATAAAAAGTAATATCTGTTTTACTTTTATTTAATGTTTAAAATGCAAATCCAATTAGAGTCACTTTATTTGGTAAACAAAGCAAGTCTCTCATATAATATATCTACTAAAAGACAGAAAATATTACTTTACAAACTGCAATCAGATGAACATTTTCATATTAGTCAACAATATTACTGTAATTAATTTAAAACCTGAATAAATTTAGATTTACACACATTTACTCAAGTAAATAAACAGAATTAACGATGGGCTAAAAATCTGCGGAATTCTGCTGAAAATCAGATTCCGTGTGGGCCTAGTTATAACCAATAAAATAAGAGTTCGGTCACTGAACATCTTTAGGATTAGGAAAATAATAAATTAAAATTCAAACAAGTTTATTGCATCAAAACTATATGCAACTTTTTTATGTTTATGATTTTTCCTGTTTGTTCAAGTTTTATTTTATATGTTCCCTAACATATTTTATTGAACCAGATAAGTCAGTTTACCTATTTACTATGTATAGTTTATTAAATAGTTTTTGTTGATGTTGTTGTTGTTGTTATTTTTCCCTAACATATTCATTTTAGTCAGATTTTTTGGACTGTGGTCTTAAGTGATCTTTTTTGTTAGATTACTTTCAGTTTTGGCTTTGGTACTGACTAATGTTTATGAGCAAATACACTATTGTAAAGTATCTTGGAGAAAATATTGATTTAAAATTGAGATCTAGGAGGGGTGTATTAATTTACGCTCAGCGTTGCAGCTGTTTTAAACGTCAAAATACAAAACTTGTTGAGTTAATGTGAAGGTATGAATTGAGCAAAGTAAAGGTCGGTTTACATCTGGTCATGCAATTTCTCTTATTCTGATTTGTAAAAACGGGTTCATTAACATTTTGACCGCATAAATTAGCCTTAGTCCTTTATGCAAATTTAACTAGTTTACATCCATTAAAGCATTAGATACATCCCATTTTATTTGACTATTATTTTAATTTGATTTATTATTATTACAAATCTAGGCTACAGGAGGCTTTATACTTCACTCGTGTTCTTGTAAAAAGTGAGCTTTGATCCATCTCTGTTGTTAATGCTGCCTTTTAATATTACAGTTTTTCTCAGTCGCTTTGGTGCATTTCTCTCAACACTATTTACATTTGCACAACAGTTAATGCATTTCTCAAAACAATTAGTACAACCTGCAAAACCTAATGGATAACCTGCAAAAGCGTGTCACTTGCTCAAAATAGATAGCTCATTCCTCAAAAGCAAGTCTTCATGTCAATGAAAGTGTCAATGTCATCAAGATGAAAAAGTCCTGCCACCATTGTTTATGAACAAGATAGTCAAATTGCTTTGTCATGTTTTCATTATGACACTTTACTCTGTACATTTTTTCCAATGCAAAAAAGTCAGATATTGGTGACACGTCCTGAAAATGCTCAAGACAGCACTATATACTGTTTGCACAGCCATTTGAAAACTACAGTAAAGTTAGACATCACTGCATTTAGTGAGGTATCTGAGTACAAGACACTCAATATGTGTGTTTCACATTTTTACTGCATATGCTCTTTACAATTCTATTTTATTCACAGCCTTATGCAAAAGAATAAATACACCCTTATTCACAACAAACATAAACTTCCTTTGTATACAATATTGCAGTACATATGGGAACTGAACCTACAACACATATCAGTGTGTTAATCATTCATGATATTGTTCAATTTAGAAGACATTTTCAGGAAAAAAAAAAGATTTAAAAGTTTTTATCAAATTTGCTTGACAGATTTTGACAGCTAGTTCAACATTTTTGTATGTAATGACTCAATTAATGAAATGAGAACTATTAGTTTTATTTGGAATGACTATTAAACATTCACAAGTGTAGTTAATTTTGACTGACATGACATAAGCAAATGATAGTTACAAACAGCAGAGAGTTGTATGAAAGCAATTGATGCATGTCCAAAAGCATTTGCAATAAGTTGGAAGGAATGAGAAACTGCTACTATGATGTGCACAAATGACTAATTGTTTTGAGAAATGCATTAACTTTTGTGCAAATGTAAATAATCTTGTGAGAAATGCACCAAAGCGACTGAGAAAAACTGTAATTTACCATTCTAAATCCATTGCTTACCAGCTAACGACTGGTCAAAAGTCTTGTTTTTAAATAAAATGAATCAGTCATCAGACAGACAGATAGATAGATAGATAGATAGATAGATAGATAGACAGACAGACAGACAGACAGACAGACAGACAGAAAGGCACAGATAGATAGATGGATGGATGGATGGATGGATGGATGGATGGATGGATAGATGGATGGATGGATGGATGGATGGATAGATAGATAGATAGATAGATAGATAGATAGATAGATAGATAGAT
>CAIGQZ010032939.1:1342389-1357210 GCA_903798205.1 Danio tinwini
GATAGATAGATAGATAGATAGATAGATAGATAGATAGATAGATAGATTGATTGATTGATTGATTGATTGATTGATTGATTGATTCTGCATATGTTGTTTTCAAATTTTCTTGAATTCCTCCTCAGGTGTTCCGGCCACGCACTCCTCCTGAAGCCATTGCCTTGTGCTCCCGGCTACTGGAATACACACCGACCGCTCGACTGACCCCTCTCGAGGCCTGCGCTCATTCCTTCTTTGATGAACTGCGGGATCCCAATGTCAAACTTCCAAATGGACGCGAGAAGCCTTCCTTATTTAACTTCACAACTCAAGGTGAAGCATCAACAATTAAACATTGCTTGGGAAATATTCGAAAAAGAATACAAATTTGACAGGAGGGTGAATACATCAACATTTTAAGACAGTTTCTTAGTAGTGTTTTTATTTATTATTATTTAGAGCTGTCCAGTAACCCTACCCTGGCCTCCATCTTAATCCCTGCTCATGCACGTAACCAGGCAGGAGCTTCAACTCCCACCAACCCTTCTGCCACTTCAGGTCAGTGTGTGTTTAAGATCCTAAATGTTGTTTCTAAGCAGCTTTACAAAAGGTGCACATTATTGGATTACAATAAAATTTCAGATCATTACCATAACTTTATTAGTTATTAATAGTTTTTTTAGCTAACTTTATTAGTATTAATAACTTTAACTAATTAACTAGTAACTAATAGCTTTTTATTATTAACTGGAACTTCATAGCACAAAATTGATAAGGTGCTGGAAACATTTCTCATGGATTTTGAAACATATCCACATTGTAGCATCACACAGTTATTGGAAAATTGTCGGCGCCCCCAAGGGCACCCCTGTGTAAACTCTGGCCAACCCTGTGGCCAACCCAATATGATTTTGCTGTTGATATTATTAATTTAAATTTACTTAAATTCACCATATTTCAATGAATATTAGCCACTAAATTATTGTGGATTGATTGGTGCCACTGACGTAGCTGATTCACTGCCCCTCCCCGATCGTCGCTGACAGCTTGCACACACCTTCAATAGACAGCAATGGCAATTTACAGGGGCGTAGCTGACATTTTAAAAGTGGGGGGGGGACAGCTGAATGAGATCCAAAATATTACATTCATTTTATTATTAATCACCTGTTTCTAAATGGTCTGTCTCTAAAAGTAAGGGGGACGTACTCCCCCCCCAACCCACCCACTCCCCCAGTTGCTACGCCCCTGGCAGTTAAAAATTTACCTCAAGGTACATCAATAGAAGAAGCTGTATTAATAATATTGTCGCTCAAAAAAAAATGGATAAATGATATTATTAGGGTCTGTGTAGTGAGTGTGTATATAGTAATGCCCTTTGTTCAGTTTGTCCATTTTTCGTTTTATTAAATTCATTCATAAATTTTAGACATGGCATATACTGTATGCTGAACAATTTCAAGGAATAAATTGCAATATTTCAAGAGTAATGAATTAAATGAATTAAAACCACATTATTTCATTTGCCAGAAACAAAAATATAACATACCACTGAATTTATTATTTTTTTGTGTGCCACCCCAAGATTCGGTGTGGCCTCTTCTGGCTACCCCTAAGAAAATTAAACACAGACACTTGAGCCTTTCAAAGTCACGTCGATCAGCTGGTCTGTGTATGAGCTCACATACCTGCGATTTACTGATGGATCGACTGATTTACGTGGCTTTGTAATGCTTTATGTCTGCGTATCTGTGTTTGCACTTGGTGAACAGCAGTGAATAGTAGTTGAGCGGTGACTTTTGTCGTCACTTAAATTTCTTTTCTTACAGAATTTGACGTTTCTGCAGATCGTCTTGACCGCATAATTGAGTGGCTGCCATGGGATTTACTGATTTTATTATGTATATATTAATTAGTATTTAAACAAATGTACTTAATAAAGTGGCAGTAAGTGTATCTATTAGGTCTTTTATTGTTAAGTGGTTTAAAATTAAAAACATGTACATAATAAAAGAATTGCTTTTAAATCAGTCTATGTAATTAATTGGACTTTTCAAATAAATCACTAGATGTGATTGGAAAATCTTCATCACTTTCCTGACCCTTGTTAACTAACATGCTATACTAATAAAGATGTTGTCTTTCCAGATGCCAACAGTGGAGATCGCAGCCAGACGACAACTGCAGCCTCTGCCTCCGCCTCTAACACCTCAACCTGAGAGCCCCAGCCAATCAGACCTGACCCTGCCTCTGAGGCCACGCCCACCCTACTGCTCACCAGCCTATTGGCAGGATTTGAGTCATGCGACCATCACTCTTATTCAGACTGCAAGAGCCAACTTTCATTTACGTCTTTTTCAAAACAATTTTAAATAATGCGCGGCAAAAGCCTGGTCGGGTGTAATTCACCAGAGCCACAGAAACCAAGAGGGCATCGAGGAGGGTTAAACCATTGATCCTGGTCTATGACCAGCCCAAAGTTTTGTTTAGATTTTTGTTTTTCATTCTCAGAGGACAATCTTGTAATGTAAGCAATCCAGTAGCCAGATCCATCCACTTCCGTTTTTTTTTTCCCTCACTTGGACTGTCTCTAGCTACACGCTCTGTTCTGGGCCTCTGACAACCAAACGCATGGCTTGAATTTGGTCGGGAGCCTCTCATGTATACATATATAAATATAAAGTGTGTATATATATGTATATGTATTGGGTGAAAATGAAACTAGAGGAAATATCGTATCTAATCGTATCCAACTAATGTAAAAAGCGCATGTTCCAGCCACAAAGCCATCAGAGGAATGCTCTGATCTTGCAGTTTTAAGTCAGCCCAATATCTTTTATTTTGTTTTATAAAAAAGAGGATGGGCTGTTGGGGAAGGGCAGACCTTTTGATCGACAGGTGAGACGTGCTGTCTCCATCTCTGTGTTCTTGTATGATATATACATACACAGTTTATATATTACTTTGCATTATGTAAAATAAATATATATAAATATATATAGTTATATATAGATCTATATCTAGCGTCATCGGTTCAGAATCCATCAGTGCGTCAGAACAAAATGATACAGTATGTTTTCTCTGCTGGAGCTCTTCTTGTAAGCGTTGTTTGGCTTTTTTTCTGCTAAAACTACAGCTCACCTTCTGTCCTGACGTCCTCCTGTTATTCATTGTCACGCGTGCGTCAGTGGCGTAAAGTTCAGATCCATTGGTCACAGCAAAACATGACGAAAAAGACTTCACAGAGATGGGGTTTGTGTTATTTTAACCACTACTTGTGTTTCCTCTCAGTATATTTAATGCAAAATGTACTTTTTTTCTTTCCCAAAATGTCTTAATACGCAAAGTATAGCAGTATAAGAAAACGACAGACGTGTATATACAGCACAGCACAGCTGCTCCTCACCAAATTCGGGCTTTTTAATTGTTTTATTTTATATAATTTGCAAGTGTGTGTCTGAGTGAATGTGTACAAGCGTTTGTTCTGGCTGTGTACATAAATATATGCTGACCTGAGAACTGTTAATGAGCAAAAACAAAGACGAGGGATTAAACGAAAAACGGATCAAAGAAGAGGAAAACAAAAAGATATATATGTAAAAACATAATAAAAAAATAAAAATATCAGTTTGTTGGATACTGTAGACAAGGAGCTTTCTCCAGCCATATACTTCAATCTTCTCTGTACAGTAGGTGCCAGCTATATTATTGTAATTATGAACTAGTAATGTATAGTGTATCTATAGTTTGGAGTGCCTTTGCCACCATACACTTCCTATCCTTAGACCACACCCACTCAAGAGAAACCACGCCCCCTCCCTCCTCATGCAGGTGCTGTTGATTAGTCAAATCTGTATGACTGACAGCCAATGCCATTTCCTGTCCGTGTTTTTTTTTTTGATTTGTGATTCAACTGTTGGCACAAAGATGTTTTGTGTGTGTGTGTGTGTGTGTGTGTGTGTGTGTCTGGAGGAAGTGGAGATGTCATGTTCCTGTGGAGCCGCTCACAATGCATGTTTTTACACTTGTTCCACTACCAAAGTGAAGCAACTTCTGAGCGTGTTGTGATGTAACTGCGACATCCCATGGGCAATAATGATTTCTTTGTGGGTTTTTTTTTTTTGGCTGGATGAGCAGCTGACAGTACGCAGTAGAGATGTCACGTAGCACCCGCTGGACCCTCGTCCCCCGAACCCTCATTGTAAAGCTTGCTTGTAACATACGCATTCATAGATGTGTTACTTTCCACGAATGGTGTGACCACTTTATCGTAACTAAAGTTAGAGTAAAACTGTAAAGACACAAAGGGGTAAAAAAAAAAAAACGATTACCAAAAATTAAAAGACAAAAAACAAATGTTTTACAGACTGTGGGCTGAATACAGACTATCGCATTACATACGCTTATTGGGGGAAAAAAGTTGTCTTGGTTTAAAATAAAATAAAAAAATGGAAAAAAATACAACCTGTATAACATTAATATTACTTGAATGCCTCTGTTTGTGACTGAAATTTTTATTTTATTTTAAATATATTCTTTTTTTTTCTGTGAAGGTATGCTAAATGTCTCCTCTCCTTGTAAATATGTCCGTTTTGGTCCTTGGTGTGACTTGGATTCAGAGACTAGTTACCTGGTACTGTAATTTGCATTAAATAAAGAGTAGGATAGCTTGGAAATGACCCTGCCTTTGCCTTGAGTCCTTCTTTTTCCTGCTAGAAATAATTAAAAATATATAATAATTTAATGTGTTTTATGTCAAACCATCTGATAAATGCATTCAAATATAGGTCTTAAACTCAATTCCTGGAGGGACGCAGCTTTGCAGTTTTGCTCCAATTCTATTCAAACGAAGTTGATCTAAATCAGTTGTTCCCAAACTTTTTTTTTGCCTGAGATCCCCTTTTCCCCCCGGAAAATATTGTATGTGTCCCCCCCTCCTCCGCATTTAATGATATTATCGCTTATATAAGTTTGCAGTAGGTATGACCCAAAAAAAAAAAGGTTATTTTCAACTAACCGATATGTTTATGTACAAATAATAGCCTAATGTAAAATTTACGCAAACCATCAGTAGGCCGTTTATATTGGGTACATCTTGCGGTATTGGGGATAAAGCTGGACCGCATCGCGCACCTCTGCAAAACGGACAAGGCTTTTATACTCGTCGCTTGGCCGTTGTGATATTCTTTAAAATGACAGGGGACTGTAAAATCAGATGGATAAACATACAAGTCATTAATATCATTCAAGATTCATAAACTAAATATTATTAAGGAGCTGAAATTAATTAAATAGTTAATTTGCTGTCAATTAGGTAGGTTAAATCATATTATCATTGTAAAGGTTTCTGTTGAAGTTGTCTTATTTTATTTTGGCTATGTAATTCATATTTTTTGTTTATTTTGCCATTAGTTACATTTGTATTTTTTGGATGTCATGTTTAAATTGTGTATGTGCTGTTGTTTAAAAAAATCTATATATAAACTAATTATTTTTATTGTTTTTATAAATTATTTTAATGATTATAAGGATTTTTATAACCATTCAAGATTTTTTAAATCAAACTTTGATGCATCTCTTGCTTTTGTTCATATCTCGGACAGTTTTGCCTATTAAAGTTTGTTAAAATTTTAATGACAAGAGAACATGGGCTGCTCTACAAATATATTTTTGTATTATGGCAAGAATAAAGGTAAAAAAAAAGAAGAGCACACTTACTAAAAATACAGGTTAATTTTTATTTAGCTCGCTCCACAATTTACACTTTATTATTACACTAGTTTCTGTCCTATACTTATGCTAAAAAGGCAATAATGGTTCAACATTCCTGACCATTATCACCAATAAAGCCTAGAAAAATAGGGCCTCTGTATATTGTAAAGATAGGATCAAATATTCCTTTCCAATTATCAAAGAAATAATTTGTTCCTTAATTATAGTTTTGTAACTATTAAATTGTTTTAAATTCAAAGTTGCAGTATACATCAGTGTAAAACTTATAAATGGTGGAAAAGCATATTTCTGTAATTGGGGTCTCCACTTTTCCAATAGCCTCTTTTGGCTTTAACAATCCCTTAGGTTTTTCCAAACCTTTTAACAAAAGCTTTCCTCCTTTCCCACAGCTGTAGCAATTTCTAACAAAAAATTATTGATCATCTGATTATCTCTATGATCACTGATCATAAAGATGTCTGTACATTAATACTGTTTCAGACAAAATCTCTTAAAAGTGGTTCATATTCTACTCAAATCAAACACGACACCGCGCACACTGTTCGCTCGAGTCTTCAAAAAAATTATGTTCTCCGCCGGCCGAAATGATGTCGCAAGCACCCAAAGCGAACCTCTGCAAACTCTGCGATGACGTCACATTTGCCGCGCGCACTCAAGCGAACGAGTTAAGTATAAACCAGGTCTGAGTTGTCTGCAAATAATGTCTTATTAATTTGGATGGCCTCATGCGAATGCTAGAAAGAACTTTGGTACAGATAACCCACTGTGGCTGGGCAGGCACTCTTTGCTTCGAGAAAATGGAATAAAACGATAGTTCAGGTAACTTTCTTGGTATTTCCTGCATTTCGTGTTTCCAGTATTGCTAGCGCTGCGACCCAAAATGTTAACCTGGGTCCAGTATGCTTGGATCTTTACTATTAGCTGCTGAAGGTGAATCAATAAGACTCTGTCTTTTTGAGGACGACGAATTGCAAATTTGTAAATTTTTTGGTCAGCCAGGGGATGAAATGAACAAAGTCATCATAATTGTTCTCCTAATTGTCCACTGCTAAAATATTTTTAAAATATGATGTGACCCCCCACAGAGCGTGCTGAGGCCCCATTGTGGGCCAGGACCCCCCCTGTTGGGAACCGCTGATCTAAATAATTGAGGTGTTTAAAAAATCATGAACACCTTTAGTTGGATCAGCTGTGTTTGATTAGGGTTGGAGCAAAACTGTGCAGAGCTGCGGCCCTCCAGGAATTGAGTTTGAGACCTATGCATTAAAATAATAATGAAGATACAAGTATGAGAGATTTTGTGCACCATTCAACAATTTGAGGTCAATAAGATTTCTGAAAGAAATGAATAGGACTTTCATTCCACACTCAGCAGATGCAATTAACTGATTAGAAATGGCAGTAAAAGTTTTTTAATATTTATATTCTATTTCTTCAACTTTAGACATTTTGATGTCTACATCCAATTAAAATAAGGTCATTTTTATATACATAAAATGCTAATTAAAAGTGCATTTTTAATGCTAGAATAATGTTTTAAAAATGTTTGATCACTGAGGGTAACAGGGTAAAGTTCATTCTGTTTTATAAACACCTAGGCTGTTGTATAAAGCCGTGTCACACTGCACTTTTTGCCCCATAGACTTTAATTCATTTGCAAGCAAATACGACAAACCAGAAACATAAGCTTGTGGGGCAAAAGTAGATAAAGTCTAGATCGGATACGCGGCCGACTGGAAGTGGAAAATGTCACATCAATATAGCAGCATTTTTTATGACACTGTATAACAATAATTCCAATTTTTACAGTACTGTGATGATTGGGTTTAGGGTTGAGGTGGGGGTAGGTGTTAAAAAATACAATTTATAGGGTAATTTAATAGACAGCATAATTAATACTCGGTATAACTACTGTTTTTCACCTGCTGTCCTTGTTACCCATTATCTACTTAATCTACTTGTGTTTTCGGTCCTGTGCTGTTGTTTTTAGTTGAGTTTTCTTGAAGGTATTTTGAAAAAACTTATAAGCCTGCAGCAGGCACAACACATGCCCCTTGGAAAGTCTCTGCACGGTACTGGAAGCCTGTAAAAATTGACTTCCACAGTAGGAAAAATGAATACTATGGAACAGGTTTATGACATGTGAAGGATGAGTAAAGAGTTTTCAGTTTTGGGTGAACTGTCCCTTTAACACGTTTGCACCCGAAGCAAATGTTATGTTATTAAAAGCACTGATAAGTTGTGATGTTTGACAACACCACAAGTGTAACAAGGTTGATTTAAACACTCAAAATTGAATAAAAGATGTGATCATCACTTGTATATTTTCAAGTGCAGTGTGGAGGATATCATTAGGCCTTAAGGCAATCAGATGTAAAAATGTATTTATGAGTGTTTTAAGTTGTAAATCAGTCAGATTTGACCCGAACACGACAGGACGGTTAATTCAGGATCACATCGTACTTGGCAAAATTATGATGTATGTGTGACTATATGTTCCAGGGGCCTCGAAGATCGTATTAGCCTGGTGAGCGATGTCTGGTTTTCTCCAAACTTAACGCCTGGCATTCACTCCAAAGAGTTCAATTTTAGTCTCATCAGACCAGAAAATTTAGTTTCTTATGGTTTGAGAGTCCTTCAGATGCCTTTTGGCAATTCCAGGTGGGGAGTGGCTTCCGTCTGGCCACTCTACCATACAGGCCTCATTGGTGGATTGCTGCACAGATGGTTGTCCTTCTGTAAGGTTCTTCTCTATCCGCAGAAGAATGCTGGAGCTCAGACAGAGTGACCCTCAGGTTATTGATCACCTGCCTGATTAAGGCCCTTCTCCCCTGATCACTCGGCTTAGATTGCCAGCCAGCTCTAGGAAGAGTCCTGGTGGTTTTAAACATCTTCCACTTACAGATGATGGAGGGCACTGTGCTCATTGGAACTTTCAGAGCAGCAGAACTTTTTCTGTAACCTTCCCCAGCCTCGTGCCTCGAGACAATCCTGTTTTAGAGGTCTACAGTCAATTCCTTTGTCTTCATGTTTGGTTTGTGCTTTGACATGCACTGTCAACCCTGGGGCCTTATAGACAGGTGTATGCCTTTTCAAATCATGTGCGATTAACTGAATTTACCAGAGGTGAACTCCAATTAAGCTGCTGAAACATCTCAAGAATGATCAGTGGAAACAGAATGTACCTGAGCTCAATTTAGAGCTTCACTGCAAAGACTGTGAATACTTTTGTATATGTGATTTTTCAGGTTTTTTTATTTTTAATAAATTTGCAACAATTTCAAAAATCTTTTTTCACATTGTCATAATGGGGTATTGTGTGTAGAATTTTGAGAAAATAAATGAATTATTTTGGAATAAGGCTGTAACAAAAAATTTTGGAAAAAGTTAAATGCAGCAGTTCCTACTGTCACATGGCTTTTTGGGGGTGCGACGCTCAGCCGGGCCACTAGATGTCACCAGAAGGCTCAGTTTGTCTTAAGACAAAGAAGAGGCAGGTTCGGTTTGAAGGTAATGCACCAAAACGCAAATAAATCCTTCATGGCTTCTACGACAAACATTTATAAATTTTGAATTTTTTTTCAACCGTAAGTGTACTGAGTTTTTCCTAAATATGTTATCAGCAGTGAATGTTATTATTGTTAAGTTTTAACGATTGTGTTCACTGTTTAATGTTATATGTTTGTTTAGTTAAGCATTCACTTTGATTAATTGTTACCTTTTATAGAGGATTTTTCTGATTCATCATGTTACCTGGTCTACCTCTCCAAGGATACGTTGAATCCATCCTGTCATCAACAGATAAGACTGTTAAACTTCACATGATTACATTGATTGAAAAAAACAAACAGAAACATAACGGTAAAGTTGGTATTATATTCGGATATTCAGACATTCTCCTTAATATTATAATTTCAGAAATGTATTATTTGCAAATTCTAAATAGGGAAATCATATAAGCAGCCAATGACTATTAAAGTACAACATTGTTTACTGTCTATTAGATAGTGTTAATGTTGTTTTGAAGTCATATTTACATGCTAATTTTGATTGAATATTCAAAGTAACATGATAAACAATATAGAGACTTCTAAATGAACGAATGTGTGAATATAAAACCAACTTTACCTGTATAACAAAAACGAGTATTAGGCTACTTACATCAGCATTGGGAACATTCCATAATCAAAAACATCCTCCATTATTCGGAACATTTTCATTGTTCAATTCATTTATTTATGTTTGTGGTTGTTGCCAGGACTGTTTGTTGGGGTATTTTTGGAAGTGTTAATGCTGGTCTTTGAGTTAACCCTCCAGCAGGACCCCAGAACCACCAGAACAATTCATTTCATATTTATTTCTATAGTGCTTTTTACAGTGTAGATTGTGCCAAAGCAGCTTAACATAGATGAAGAAAAGGATTCAAAAGCCACATTAATATTTCATAAAATTCCAGAAAATCTTGCAGACAGGAGAGCAGTGATAACATACGGGTGTAGTTCTAGTTAAAATTAAAACTGATTAAGGTCAGTTTAGTATACAGCAAATGTCACTGTTGAAGTGAGGTTCAGTTTAATTCAGTTCAGTTTAATACAAATCCACTGAAGAGCAACTCTACTGATACACAGCTCCACCAGCCCCAACCAGGCAAGGCAGAGGCGAAAGATTGAGTTAAAGTTGATTTTATAATTGCACATTGAGAGAGGTAAAATTTCAGAAAAGTATTCTTTGGAAATTCTAAGCAACCAGTGGCAAATTGTCTTTAGCAGAGCTGCATATTGGGTATCAGGGGCTTGAGAACAATAAGCATTCAAGGTGCAGTAGGTGATCTGCCAAAATGCTAGCATTAGCATAATAGCTTAGAAATTGTATGACCCTCCCCTGTCATTCAAAGCCATGCCTCATTAATGGCTCGTTTCCACTGACTGGTACAGTACGGTATGGTACGGGTCACCTTTATCAGGCTTGCGTTTTCACTGCTAAAAGGGTACCAATAGTACTCTTTTGGTGGGCGTGGTGTAAGACAGAAAGTTGCTGTTGACGTCATTTTAGCTTGAGAAAATGTCTAAAGTAAAGCTGTACGGGTGCTCACATATCATATGAGAAGCACTTCTCACAAAACAGATGCTTTATACATATAAATACTTCTGTATAAATGTCTTTGAAACTTTTCTATGAACATGAGTTGATTATAACTGCAGATCAATGACAGTGCGAAATAACCTACTGTAACGTCTGCAATTATATAAAATAAATAAATAAATCCAATATATATGAACACATACAGACACTTACAGTCTCCAATATGTTACCACTTACAGAAAAACTACACACAGCATACATTTAGTCCTTATTTATTCAAAACAACAGAAATTATAGCGTATCGTCTGTATAAACCTCTCATGATTAAATGTGTCTGTAATCTTCAGCAGCACGTGTAGCCTCTTGTTAGAAAGTGATTCCATCATTCCGAGTTCATAATAGTCCAAAAGGTGATAATAATAGTTAAACATGGCAGTTTGTTCACGTTTGCTAAAAAAATAATGTGCTCCTTTTTTCCAGCTTCTCCTTTAATTTTTTCCGCGTCACTCTTGCGTTTGTCAGTTTCTGACAGGATCAGGTTTCAAAAGCACGTCAATAATCAAGCGCACGTTATGATCATCATCTCAAGAAGTTTGTTATTTCAAATATAGACGCGTGGCTTGCGCAAGCAAGAAAGCAAAACTGCACAGGGTAAAATCTGCTCTTCTTTTTGGCTTTGTGGCTGTTCATCAAGACGACGACAAGGTTAGTTTGAGCCCAGATCGAACAGGGCACTTTATTATATGTTATTATATGTATATATTGTCTCTCGACTGTGTATGAAAACATGGCAGCTTCTTGTTTTCATTGTGGCTTGTTGCGTGAGCTCGTGACGTATCTCTGTAAACCAATAGCGTTCAGCTGCGCGTTTAGCTCTGCCTTTTGGTACCCTTTCGAAAGGGTGTCGAAAAAGGGGTTTGGTAAGGTAAGGTACGGTACGGTTCGGTACGCCTTTTGACAGTGGAAATGGCCATAAAAGCGTACCGACCCGTACCGTACTGTACCAGTCAGTGAAAACGCGCCATAAGTCATGAAGACGCAAATGCGCACTGATTACATATAACACTAGATCATGTCATTCACCAGTTAGACAACTCTATGGAGACACGCACTTTATCAAGTTTTTTATTTACTTTTTTATTTATCAAAAACAAACGAATGTGTGAATATAAATCAAACTTCACCTCAGTAAAGCTGGTTAGGCGGAAGAGCACATTTACTTCCGTTTTGTTATTAAACTAAATAAAAATCAGATCAGAAAAAAAGGAGTGCTAAAAACAGAAATATCCTGTCATCTTTTACATTACACTTACGTTGACGTTACCAAAACAATGATTGACTTTTCATTTTCAATTGTGCTCGCTAATCCTCGTACATCACTTGTTTTAGCTCGTTTTACACTTGAACAACTAAACGAATGCTCTGGTCTATGTAACCTGACTATATTATCGATGCTGTAAAAAGTACTTCATGAACTTGAAAATAGCCAATCTTTTGCCCGACGTTTTTAACACTGAACAACACTTCCATGCATATAAACCCATTCATAAACAAGAACTCAATCTACATCAGCTTTGCGCGGTTAAAATTGTTTTAAAACATACCTGTCTGAAAGAAATACTTCAGCTGTGATGTCACCATTCAGATCGTTGTTTTGAACTGCTTAACGTCATTTCCCTCCAGCGTGCAAAAGTAATTCCGATATTGATTTAGGGTTTAGAAAAGTTTTGATTCTGCATTTTTGGCAGAAGCCCTTTCAGAAACAATCTTTCTGTTCATGCATACTAGGCCACGTTGGTCTTTCAGGAAGAAGTTCAGGTTGATGCAGAGTTTGCCCGACGTCTCTCTGTCAGTGGTAGATCCGTGCTTCATGAGTACGCGCGAGTGGCCGTATCTGTCTGCTTAAAGAGGCTGTGCAGAAATTTTTATTTAAATTTGTTGACAGACATTTTGCGTTACCTGTCGTAATTGAGTTATTTGTCGGTCCGACAATATATAATTGGATGAACATTTTTAGTTTTATGCCTTATTCAGAATACAAAAATACATATAAACACATTTAGATCATTTACTTTAAACATTACTATTGGACTGTAAAGAGACTTTCAACCAGCACAACAAAAAATGTTCCTGAAGACAATCACCTACTGCACCTTTAATCTTGATAAAGGTACATCTCCTAGTAGGTCTCTGGTCATGCGTTTAGACTAGCCAAGGGGGCAAAAAGTCTTGCGCTTTTGACTCATCAATGACCACGACAACCATGGATATGGACTGGATCGACAATTATGTGAACCTTGGGATTATAGATTCTGGTTCCCCAAATCAATCCAATTCAATTCACAAGTTTCGATTTGATTTAACTGTTAGTTTAATAAATACAAATTTCAATTAACAGTATTGATATTTCCAAAACTGAATAGGATAAACATCATTTTACAAATGGTAAATTAATAATAAAAAAAAGTATTTAAGAGCCACAGACTGTTCCACTTGGTGGAAGAGATGATGGACAGTGAAAGATCACAGAATATAAGCATTATGATTGGCTGGATTGCCAGTCTATCAAACTACCTGTGAAAGGTCAATTGTCATGATCCCGTCAATCGTTTGGCAACTACTGATTGAGGGAATGAAGCTGCACTCAGTCACTCTATTGGTTAATAAGCTTGTCACACAAAGAGGACTGTCATGCATTTGCATTTGTGTCTATATGTTTTATATATATATACACACAGGGAGTGCAGAATTATTAGGCAAATGAGTATTTTAACCACATCATCCTCTTTATGCATGTTGTCTTACTCCAAGCTGTATAGGCTCGAAAGCCTACTACCAATTAAGCATATTAGGTGATGTGCATCTTTGTAATAAGGGGTGTGGTCTAATGACAACAACACCCTATATCAGGTGTGCGTAATTATTTGGCAACTTCCTTTCCTTTGGTAAAATGGGTCAAAAGAAGGACTTGACAGGCTCTGAAAAGTCAAAAATAGTGATATATCTTGCAGAGGGATGCAGCATGATAATCGAACAATCAAGCGTTTCATTCAAAATAGTCAACAGGGTCGCAAGAAGTGTGTGAAAAAAACCAAGGCACAAAATAACTGCCCATGAACTGAGAAAAGTCAAGCGTGCAGCTGCCAAGATGCCACTTGCCACCAGTTTTGCCATATTTCAGAGCTGCAACATCACTGGAGTGCCCAAAAGCACAAGGTGTGCAATACTCAGAGACATGGCTAAGGTAAGAAAGGCTGAAAAACGACCACCACTAAACAAGACACACAAGCTGAAACGTCAAGACTGGGCCAAGAAATATCTCAAGACTGATTTTTCTAAGGTTTTATGGACTGATGAAATTAGAGTAAGTCTTGATGGGCCAGATGGATGGGCCCGTGGCTGGATCGGTAAAGGGCAGAGAGCTTCAGTCCGACTCAGACGCCAGCAAGGTGGAGGTGGAGTACTGGTTTGGGCTGGTATCATCAAAGATGAGCTTGTGGGGCCTTTTCGGGTTGAGGATGGAGTCAAGCTCAACTCACAGTCCTACTGCCAGTTTCTGGAAGACACCTTTAAGCAGTGGTACAGGAAGAAGTCTGCATCCTTCAAGAAAAACATGATTTTCATGCAGGACAATGCTCCATTACACGTGTCCAAGTACTCCACAGTGTGGCTGGCAAGAAAGTGTCTAAAAGAAGAAAAACTAATGACATGGCCTCCTTGTTCACCTTATCTGAACCCCATAGACAACCTGTGGTCCATCATCAAATGTGAGATTTACAAGGAGGGAAAACAGTACACATCTCTGAACAATGTTTGGGAGGCTGTGGTTGCTGCTGCACGCATTGTTGATGGTGAACAGAATCAAAACACTGACAGAATCCATGGATGGCAGGCTTTTGAGTGTCCTTGCAAAGAAAGGTGGCTATATTGGTCACTGATTTGTTTTTGAATGTCAGAAATGCATATTTGTGAATGTTTAGATGTTATATTGGTTTCACTGGTGAAAATAAATAATTGAAATGGGTAT
>CAIGQZ010032939.1:1358218-1376376 GCA_903798205.1 Danio tinwini
ACACACACACACACACACACACACACACACACACACACACACACACACACACACACACACACACACACACACACACACACACAGTATGTTAGTATGTAGTTTGATGGTGATTTGTTGGTACTTGTTTGTCTTGTTGTGTGATGGTCTGTCTTCAGGTGGTGTCCTATTATAGGGTGGGCGTTTTGTTATCTCAGCATTGTTTACTTTTGATTTGGTGACAGAAATATGACAGTTTTTCTGTGTAGTCTCCATAGGAATGGTTTGAGTTCTCTCTGGTCATGTATTCCCTTGACTAGTCAATTGTAGTGGGCATGCAAGCTTAAGCCATATACGCTCTATTGTCTTTTTAGTAAGTGTGCAGTCCTACGCTTGAGCCGAGCTCCCATCAGGCTTATCCAGATATTTATGTCATTTATAGTGTGGTGTTTGATTGTATATTAATCTACCTGCGATTGGTCTATTGTCATGATTATTCTGGATGTGAAAGTGGAACGTGAGCAGTTGGTATTGACCACCACACGTTTTGAAGACTTAACAAACTCTTTTTTTGTTCTTTATATAGATATTTAGGTGGTATAATCCACATTATTCCAATCAGTGACAGATTTATGTACAATCATTCTTTCATACAAAACTTATCCTTTTGGGAGTGACTGTTTTGTAACTTTGCCGATCTTACACATGCACAACCCTAACTCAAAGAAAACATGAAAACATCATACACTACCTGACAAAAGTCTTGACTTCTAGTTAATCATTTGGCATCAGAGGTGGCGTATATGACGTATATATAAAATATATACGTCAAAATAAAATATGATCATGCCTTGATTTTTAATTATTTAATTAGGACAGTAAGGTCTGACTTTGCTTAGACAAAAGTCTTGTCACTTAACATAAATAATGTACAGTATAGAATATAAAGTCATGGTGCAGTGGAAAAATAGTTAATATTATGTATGACTCCCATGAGCTTGGACGACAGCATCCATACATCTTTGCAATGACTCAAATAACTTATTAATAAAGTCATCCGGAATGGCAAAGAAAGTGTTCTTGCAGGCCTCCCAGAGTTCATCAAGACTCTTTGAATTCATCTTCAATGCCTCCTCCTTTATCTTACCCCAGACATACTCAATAATGTTCATGTCTGGTGGCTGGGCTGGCCAATCCTGGAGCACCTTGACCTTCTTCACTTTCAGGAACTTTGGTGTGGAGGCTGAAGTATGAGAAGGAGCACGATCCTGCTGAAGAAGTTGCCCTCTCCTGTGGTTTGTAATTGTTACAACCCCTTTTTGTCTAGGGGAGTGGGGTTGCACATTTAACTGAGGAATTGGTTTTTGGCTGAACTCAAAAGTAAATTGTGTTACAAAGGACAGACCAAGAATTAGTGAACAAAATAATGGTGATTTATTTACAAAAAGTGAGGGTTAATCAGTGATGTCAAAGACGATAAACAACGAAATGTTAGAAAGACTGGCAATGGTTGGCGCTAAATAAAATAACTAAACAAAACCAAACAGTCTTACTAATATTCACAACAATTCCCCTCTAATCTAATAAACAAAAGATATGATAAAGAAATCTTCAACATCAATGACGTCCTATCTAATCTACACTGACTAACAATTAAACCAAAAATACACAGAGTTGGCACATACCCTCTTACCTGGTGTATCTAGACAAATGTTAATCTACGTGCTGATATGTCACATGACATACTTACCTACCAGTCTTTCTTAACTCACAGGGAAAAAATGAGGATAGAGAAGATATGGTGACACAAAGGTAAGAACAGACAGTAACAAACTTGAACAACAATAACAAAGTGTAAATCAAATAAAGACAAACAATACTAATAAATGGGGATAACAAACTATTAAGCAAACCGAACAAACGAGCCAAAATACAAAGATTACAGAGCAAAGCATAGAACAGCTACTGCTCTAGAACTTCTTCCTCTTCTTTTTTTGGTTTAATGGCGGGTGGCAAACCAGCTTAAGGTGCATTTCCGCCACCTACTGTATTGGAATGTGAGACCTCAATGAGTGGAAGGATAACTCTTTACCTATTCTCTACCATAAAGTGGTAAAAACACTTTCCAATCAAATCCTGTTAATTAAACCTGCACTCCTCAAAAATGTAAAAAGAACATTGTATACCTTTCACTGTTTCTGTGCATTTTGAAAGAATTCTGTAATTGAGATGACAGTCATCCGCTCTAGAACTTCTTCTTTTTTTCTTCGTCTTCTATTAGTGTATTATGGCGGTTTGGCAAACCAATGAATAGGTGCATTTCTGCCACCTACTGATCTGGAGTGTGGATTGTGCATAATTGAGGTAGAAAGAAAACACTCAAGCTCAAACTAAAATCTTCCCAAATATTTCATTAACATTCTTGAATTATTGACTGCCTAAGCCCATTTCCTACCAAAACCTTTAAAGAAATTACCTCAACTTCCAGCTGCCCTAATTCTTGGATTAACTGAAACCTCTCTCTTTCATAAGCAGGACATTCTAAAATGATACGCTTCACTGTTTCCAATTCTCTGCAATTATCACACTTCCCTGATTCATGCTTTCCTATTTTATGCAGGATGTAATGTAATGATGTATGACCCATCCTTAATCTTGTAATGATGACAACTTTCTTCCTATCCATACCTTTTCCTCTCGCTTACAACAAATTCCTGATTCTCTTCCTTTAGATTCACTGCTCCACACTTGTTGCCACTTACATATCTCAACTGCAATCATTCTTTTAAATTCTGTTTTACTTAAGGCTAATTTAATGTTTATTTGCAAATTATTTAAAGCTTTTTTTTTTTTTTGCTAAAAAATCAGTTTCCTCATCTACACATGTGCCAGCACCCAGAGAAATGAAACCATTGTTCTTAACTGTCTAACTCTGAATAAAATTTCGTAAAACTTTGTAAAATTTTAAATACTAAATTTTGTCCAGCTTCAGATTTGGGCTTCTTCAATCCATTGCAATGCTATAATAATAGCTAATAATTCTGATGTAAGCACTGACACGTGATCTGATAATCTCTTTGTAAATTTTATGTTAAACTGTGGAATACATACAGCAGCAGCAGTTCTTCCACCCTTTGGCTTCTTAAGCCTGGTTTATACTTCTGCGTCAAGTGATCGGCGTGACGCACGGCGCAAGCCTCGCGCGTAGCTATGCATTTATACTTCTGGTCGCTGTTTCTGTTTCTCTGCAATACACTTCCGAAATGCTAGCTGGCAGTAGGTGTTTATGTTTCTCTGTGTCTGTGTCAGAGTTTCTTCTCTGGTGTTTAGTTTTTTCTGAACACTTCCTTAATGTACAAGTGGCTCAAATTCCCTCATTTTGAGGCGGTAACCAGCGGACGTGCAAAAAATTTAATCACAAGGTAAACACAAAACAGCAGTCTCCATCCGGAGCTCTTTCACAGGACTCCAGACTTGTAAACACTCGCTGGCACGCAGCTCTCACCTCCGCCCACACTCATCAGCACTACCAAGCCGACGAATCATAGAGCTTGCATTACGCTTACATGTTACATTTTTTGAGAGGTTCGCATCAACGCAGAAGTATAAATCGGCCTTTAGACCCGTCTGTAAAAATGTGTAATACAGAATAATACTCATGTCGCATAAATTCTTGTACTATTAAATTAGTTGGAATAATTATCTCCTTGTTTTGAATTCTTTTGTGAATTTGCAGATCTACTAATGGCATAGGGAACAACCTTGGGAAAATTGTTGATATAACAACAGAATTAGCAACTTCCAGATTGCTCTAGAGCTACCAGACTGAGGACCTTTTAAAGGACAGATGGCATGCGGGGATTGGCTGGAACTGGAGCAGAGATATGAAGCAGCAGCCAATCAGAAAGCAGCAGTAATGGGATTGGTTGCAGCAAGGACAAGTCAAACAGCCAATCAGGGGCAGCAGTGGGCGAAGCAAGTGCAGTAGTGGATTGGGTGACAGACAGAAACATGATGAGACTTGAAAATAAACAAAATAACCAAATAAGTGCTGGCACGTAACATAATATAATGGGCAGCACAAATGTCTTGATACCTCAGGCTGCTGATGTTGTCATCCACTCTGCAGATCTCTCGCACGCCCCCATACTGAATTAAATCCTAAACCATAATTTTTCTTTCACCAAACTTGACTGATTTCTATGAGAATCTTAGGTCCATATGGGTTCCAATAGGTCTTCTGCTGTATTTGTGATGATTGGGATACAGTTTAACATGATTGATCAGAAAAATCTACCTTCTGCCACTTTTCCAAATGATCAACTAGAAGTCAAGTTATTATTTGTTGCTCTTGCAACTGGGGTCAATGACAAGACTTCTGTTAGGTGTACATTACCCTATAAGTAAAGCTTGGGCCAGCAGTGTAAATCATGAGGGAATTATTTTTACGCTTAGAAAATGAACATGATCAAAAAGTAAACAACATACAGTATACAATTTAAAGATTTATTTTCCTGAGAGAAACGTGTACAGTGTCTTACAAATACACACTTTTTCTTTTCAGTTTAATTAACCATATTCTTCTCATATTCATTTTGTGACAAGTTTTCTTGTTACATACGCTGAATGAAAGAACTGCTACACAAAGTCAGCATGAAGGCAATGTAAAGAAGATTGTGCTTTACAAACATACCTGACATCAAATACACACAAGGCCACCTGACATTGAATACTGGGTAGAGAAAAAGTACTGCACTTCTAGCTCATACATGAAACATCTCATCTGCATAATCTTCACATTGATTGTCATTATTCACTCTTAGTTTAATGATGACACAATGAAAGAAACTGACGTGTATTCAATAAAATCCTTGATATACAGAGTGAAAACCGTTAAGTTCCCTGCTGAATAAAGCATTTAACCGCTTCTCAATCTTACCACTTCTGAAAAGATCAGGCACTCTTCAAAGATAGAGAATCAGCTATCAACAGATACGGAATGATTAGCTAGGACACTCTTCTGATAGAGAATCTCACAAAATTTGACAAGAACAACTCCAGATTCAGATATTTTACAACAAAATAAATGACATACATTTTATATAGTGGGAAAAAAAAACAATGCAATCACACAGCAATTCACAACTTTTTGATTTAGTGTCTAATTTGTATGATACTTTCATACTTTTTTCTGCAGTTTGCTCAGCCCTCATTGAGGGGTAGGTTTAGAGGTGGCTTCTTAAAATGAGTTTACATACAAATGAAATCATATGAATTCGCCACTTTTCTTACAATAGATAAAATACTTGTTTCCTTGTGAGATCAAACTGGAAACATTTACAATTTCATGACTATGAAATGGTGTAACAGATCACAAATCGGATCACATTATGTTTTTTTTTTTTTGTCACGGAAAGGACCATTTTTCAGATGAGCCAAAAATGGGAAGAGACAAATGCTTTCCATTAATTACAGTAACAGTACTGCAGGAATCTTTTGGTTTTTAACAAACAGAACTTAGAACCTGTAATTTTATTAAAAATAAAATGAAGAAATAATCAGCTGAATAAAAAAAATTGTAAATTATTCAGTACTGTGAAAAATTTACTGTTACTACTGTTGCTGATAATGCTAAATGTAGAAATCTAACATTATCATTTGTACAACCCATATTTATTTTTAGTCTCATTTTTTGAATAAATGATTCAGTTATTCACTCATAAAACTTCATGTTTCATTGCTAGATGTGTAATGTTTGAGGAATTATTCAGTAGCATATTTTTGATGGCTGGTTGTTGCCACCTGTTAGTTAAATAATGTACAACTTTTATTCTTGAGCGTCAAGTTAAATGCATATGACGGTGATTGTAATCTTTACCATAAAAATCTGTGGTTATCCCAGTACTTCTGATTTACTTAACTGTTTGTAACTTCTAACTTAAGATAGTAAAGACTGAATCTCTTTCTTGATTTTTGTGTTTTTCAAATGCAGATTTGAATGCAGCGATTCAAAGGATTAATAAACATATGCAAATCACCATCTTTTATATTTTATGTTGCGTGGGTCTTGAGATCCCAATCTTTTAATGATTAATCGTGCAGCTTACACTGAATGCATTAATTCAGGCAAGTAGTGACAGAAAACACCTTTAATAACCTAAGAAACCCACCACATCCCGAATAACCTACCACAACTTCTTCTATCATCATTCTATTTCACAGGAAATCCTAAATGCTTTCATACATATGATTTGAATGAAGCGAGAGGCAATAACTCTGTGATCGTTACAAATATAGAATTGATCTACCAGTAAAAAAAGTATTATCTGCGGGTCACGTGTGTTCCGAACCATGGTTTGTGATCTGTATGAATCACAGATCAACCATGATCCGTTACACCCCTACTAGAAAATAATAGTGATACATGTGACCAAAAACAGAAAATGTTTGAATCAAATAAAGCTATTAACATCTGACACCAGCACTGATTTAATATTTATATTCAGTATATATGTACATTCTTTATATAATCTCAGTAAAACAGACCTAGAAGCATTTAACATGCAGTATCACTATTTTGCATAAAATCGAACAAATAAATAAACAAATCTGTTAAGACAGACCATTAAGCCAATTACATAATATAAAAATAACTAACATGCATCATTCTAATTTGTGATCTCTGTAGCTATTACAATAATACAGCATCTCTGTATAAGCTGTACACTTGATGAGGTCAAGCTTTACGGTTCCTTTGATGTTTTTTCCTAACTATGAGCAATCAATTTATTCAATTTCTTTTTCATCTAACTGTAAGCTTAGAAGGTTTGGGCTATTGCATATACATACATTCCCAATGTATGTGTTATACAGAACGAAATTCCATATCAAGCTGCAACAAATTAAAAAAATAACAAAAACTATTGAAGCTCTTTTGTAAAATGTGTTCATTATATGATTTTGAGATGAAGAGCTGGCCGGCCATCAGGGGAGGAGTGCCATTGTCAGGCAGGTGATCAATAACCCAATGGTCACTCTGTCTGAGCACCAGCGTTCTTCTGTGAATAGAGAAGAACCTTATTGAAGGACAACCATCTGTGCAGCAATCCACCAATCAGGCCTGTATGGTAGAGTGGCCAGACGGAAGCCACTCCCCACCTGGAATTGCCAAAAGGCATTTGAAGGACTCTCAGACAACAAAGAAACAAAATTCTCTGGTCTGATGAGACTAAAATTGAACTCTTTGGAGTGAATGCCAGGCATTACGTTTGGAGAAAACCAGGCACCGCTCAGTAACAGGCTAATACCATCCCTACAGTGAAGCATGGTGGCAGCATCATGCTGTGGGGATGTTTTTCAGCAGCAGGAACTAGAAGACTAGTCGGGATTGAGGGAAAGATTAATGCAGCAATGTACAGAGACATCCTGAATGAAATCCAGCTTCACAGTGCTCTTGACCTCAGACTGGGGCGATGGTTCTTCTTCCAGCAGGACAATGACCCAAAGCACATCACCAAATATCAATAGAGTGGCTTCACAACAACTCGATAAATGTCCTAGAGTGGCCCATCCAGAGCCCAGACCTAAATCCTATTGAACATCTCTGGAGAGATCTGAAAATGGCTGTACACCGTCACTTCCCATTCAACGTGATAGAGCTTGAGAGGTACTGCAAAGTGGAATGGGCAAAGATTTCCAAAGACAGGTGTGCCAAGCTTGTGGTATCATATTCAAAAAGACTTGAGGCTGTAATTACTGCCAAAGGTGCATCAACAAAGTATTGAGCAAAGGCTGTGAATACTTGTGTACATGTGAGTTTTCAGATTTTTTTTTTTAAATAAATTTGCAACAATAAAAGAATATATATTTTTTCACATTGTCATTATGGGGTATTGTGTGTAGAATGTTGAGGAAATAAATGGATTTAATCCATTTTGGAATAAGGCTGTAACATAAAAAAATGTGGAAAAAGTAAAATATTATGAATACTTTCCGAATGCACTCTATATGGCAATGCTATCAATGCTTAAAGGGATTGCTCACCCAAAAATATGAATTGACATAATTTACTCTCTCTTGTTTCAAAGCTTTATGATTGTTTTTCTTGTGTATCACAAATATCACAAAAGATATTTTGAAAAAACTTGTAACTATTGACTTCCATGACATTTGTTTTCCAAATATGAAAGTCAATGATTACGGTTTTTTGGCTTTTTTCAAATTATACATCCCAGTCTCATGACAGTTTGTTGTTTTGCAAATTTTTGTCTATGAACTCATATTTACAGATGTGAATTTTCATTTTTTTGTGTGTTTCTCGACGTGACTATTATTTTAATGTATTTTAATGTTTAAGGCTTTTAATCCATTGTATTTTATATATATTATATGCAATATCTTTTGTAAAAAAAACACATCACCCAACCCTCTCTCTCCTGATGGTCAAAATTATTTCTATGAACTACACTATGGGCACATAAACCAGCTCCTAGCCCTTATCCTAACCATTTGTCATAAAAAAAACCCCCACAGGATATATTAGCCAGGTACAAGTAAAGTTGCAACTTATTTCAAAGACACGTTGATTCAGTTGTATTATTGCTATATTGGATTCGTTTGTGTTTTTGCTGATAGATTGATTTTTGATGAGTATTTTTTGACTCCTGTTTTTCAATTCTTTATTTATTGAACATTTTAGACTTAGAACTACAATAAAGCCTGAAATCCACCCAACAGAAAGGTAAATTATAGTGAAAACTGAAATATTGCAATAATATTCCAAATAGTAAACCAAAGTGGGAGCAATCTGCATTGTTGTGTCCCTAGAAATGGTGAGAAAATTTGCAGTTTTTGGGTGACCAAGCCCTTAAAACATATAATTTAAATGAATTATTACTGGTCGTGTGGTCTAAGTCAGAGCACTCCGAAAATTCCCAGTTTTCAAGTTGTAACTCTGAGTTGTACAATGAATGTGAAAATCTTGTAATTGTAGTAATAATTAATAATGACTGGCCAGTCCAGTTATCCAATCACATAATCTGTTGAGCCAAAGTTTTTTGCTGTACATCAAGGAATTAAATTTTTTTTTCTATGTTTTCAAATTTGACATGGATCTTAGTGTTTTCATCTGCATAAAAAAATGTGTATGGAAATCTCAGGTACCACATCCATGCATTTCCATCTAATCCCTTCTCAAAAGTTCTCATGTTTACAACTATCAGCAGGATTAACTAAACATTGTATTTTCAAAACAAATTAAATAATGACTGAAAACATCGGTTTTGAATCAACAATTGATTGGTGCAAACTTTAGGGATTTTGACTTTCCATTCAAGCACCTAAAAATGGTGCCAAACAAACAAATTGTGATTTATCTTTAGGTCAGTGGTCTCAAACTCCTGTTCCTGGAGGACTAGAGCTCAGCAGTGTTTAGCTCTAACTCACACCTGCTTAATAATTTCTAGTAGTCTTAAACACATTGATTAGTTGGTGTGTTTGATTAGGGTTAGAGCAAAACCGTGCAGAGCTGTGGCCCACCAGGAATCCAGTTTGAGACCGACAGTACCCAGCAAACAATTTTGTGTTAAATGGATGTCTAACAGACATCTAAACGTAGACAGCTTGGCTAAAACTAGGCTAAACTTGAGCTGTCAGTGAAAATCTAATAGACATCTAAGAATAGCCCAAAATTAGACTAGTCGTCAAATAGACAGATTAGACAGACTTTATATGTGTAGTCATTCATTTCTGTTTTTTTGATGACTAGTGACCAATTCTTAGATGTCTATTAGATTTTCACTGACAGCCCAAATTTAGCCTTGTTTTAGCAAAGACGACTAGGTTTGGATAGATGTTTAGCTTGCTGGGATATGCTTTAGGTATCTTTGCTTATTATTTCCAACCAAAGTGGAGATACTTCAGGCTGCATGTCCTGGATTTTCAGCACTTGTTTGGTGTACTCTTCGTTCATGCTCCTCAACTCAGTCAGGCACGTCACAATCTTTGGGAACAGCAGACTAACAGGGGGAAAAGATTCAAATGAAAGAGCAGTCAGAAGGGCTTTTGACATCATGCTATAGGTCACAAAATAGCAAAACATTTCTGTCACCATTTATTCACTTTTCACTTGTTCCAAACCTATTTGAGTTTCTTTTTCTGTTAACACAAAATATATTTTGAAAAATGTTGGAAACCTGTAACCACTGTTGATTTCCATTGTATTAGTTTTTACTACTAAGGATGTGTTCAACAGAAGAAACTCATAAAGGTTTGGAACCACTTGAGGGTGTGTAAATGTTTTTTTTGTTTTTTCAGAGAACTATGCCTTAAACCAAGGATTCTCAACCAGTGGGCCTCAGCGATCCTGCAGGTGGGCCGCGAGATTAAAATTAACTCTCAAAATTATACTATAATTTTTGGATCTCATTATTAATATGCTGTATTAAAATGATTAAAGTAATGCACTTTTTCCTGTTCTCTAATTGATTACTTCAAGCTCGGTGCAGAAACAGCCTCATGATCGCGTCTGCAACTAGTGCACGCATGTCTATTCATTCACAGTAAAAGTGAAAGTATCTCTTTGTATATTTTTATGTGAACTATTTAATATTTCCGCATAGTTGTCCAAATTAATGTCCTGTGAGTGTTTTATAACAGACGCATGCTCATACAGGAGGATCTAGTGAGGCTTAATGGTGTTTCTGCCATATAATGTAAAATAAACTTGTATATGAGCTTCAGACGCGCTCTGGCGGACCTGTTCACTGTTCCTGTTAGCAATCTCCCAATAATATCTAGCTGCAAACTCAACCACTATAAGATTGATGCATTTCAACAGATTAAGGGTGTTTTTGAATAGTAGATATTTAATAATAGATATTCAGTCAGTCCAGTTTAAAGCAGAAGCTGGTCTTTTGCAATATCCCTGTTGACCTGTTACTCTCTTCTGTGTTTGTAATCTGTGTATGTTTAAAAAAAAAAAATTAAATATATAATTTAGTTTTATGTATCATTAAATTTAAATAAATAATTTTTTTTTAATAAAATGCTAATATTAGAAAATAATAAAAGGCACAACAAATGTACAATTTATATTTATTATAATATAATATAATATAATATAATATAATATAATATAATATAATATAATATTTGTTAATGAATAAAGGTTTAAATGAGCATTTCATACAAACGTTTAGAGAAACTGTCAGACAGGTGGGCCTTCTAAAATTGATCGGAGAAAAAAGTGGGCCCCGCAGTGAAAAAGGTTGAGAATCCCTGCCTTAAACCATGGGTTATTGTCATTCTAAACTCTACTTTTAGCCACACGTGTAGAAGTTTTGTAGTACCTAATACAGAAAAAACATTTCATACACTGGTAGATATTTGCAATATTGCTTTTCAGCTCAAAAGATGAAACCAAACAAAAGATATTGCCGTCAATTGGCATTAAACTCTGAAATTCACATTAGCAATTCACACCTGTTCAATTAAATACTGTTTAAAAGCATGAACTCTCTGCCTTTTATCATTTTACAACAGGTTTTATAGCTATTATATAGTATAGTTTTAGTATTTGCTGCAGTTAAAGTGTTCTTATTTGATTAAATGCTGTTTATAGGGCTGCACAATATTGGAAAAATTGGACATGGCGATATTGTTTTTCTGCAATATATATTGTGATATGAGTACAATTTCACCAGATAAATGTAAAAGCTCTGTTTGTAAAAAAAAAAGTGTTTTAAGATTAATTGGTATGGTTCTGTATGGAAGTGCTTCTACATAAAATATCATAAACAATCTACAAGCACAGAATGTAATAAAGGAAAAAAATGAAATCAAATGTTTTATTGTAGTTTAACAGTATTCAGGGTACAGTAATTGATTTCTCAGGCCTGAATACTTTTAAATGCTCATACAGTTACAGGTCTCAAAAACCCACGAAAAATAAACAAAACAATTTAATACAGACTCAACATTGCATATATTGTGAGATGCAACTATTTAATGAAGCTATTTGCTAGTGTAAAAGTGTGTTAGTGATTGTTACTTGCTCAGTTAATCTTGCTGTAACTTCAGTAAAGTAACTCAACATTCCTTTAACAAACTGACTTTTAAAATTAGCAACAGAGGATTTTTTTCAGCTGTTAAACTGTCAACTTTGATATTTGAATTGCAGTTAAAGTTCCTCGCACAAAAGGGTTTTTAAGGGCAGTTTTTTTCTCCTCATTTTAGCCATCCACTAAGCTCTAGCAGCATACAAATCACTTGTCAGATTTACACTTTAGAGCTGCTCAATGACTCTGCAAGCTGTGATTTTCTTAAAGCAACGCTCCACTTTTTTGTTTTGCAAATAGGCTTATAGTCACGTTTGTGGGTCTTTCTGTTTTTCGTGTGTGTGGGTGTGTGTGTGTGGGAAGTGGGTGTGTGTGTGTATGTGTGTTTACATTTATCAGCTGGGTGGTCACGTGTTTTGTCGCTACTCTCAACGCACAGGTGTTTGTTATCAGTCACAGCTGATGCGCGTATATATGTTCAGAGTTTTGTAGGTAGCATTATCAGTTTGTTGTTGTTCACTCCTGTGTCTGCTTCTATTAGACTCTCTCGCTCGCTTTGGTGGAGGTAGTTTCTTTTGGACCTTACGCAAGTCTCTGTCTCTTTGATGTTGTTACTACTGCCTGCTCTGAAGACTTTATCTGTGAGAGACTTCACCTCAAATCCGTTTCTCTAATAAACTTTACCGTGGGTAAACTCGACGATTTCCTTGAGAGCGGCTCCTTAGCGCGACCTTCCCCTTCCCTCGATATCTGGTGAGATATCCATGAGAAACTGTTATACGACGTGGGTTCACGGATGAACCTTCATCGCTGTTTGGCGTGTCGTATTCTGGTGTGAGCATCCTTGCCCTACACTATATCTGGTGAGATCAATACCAGTTGTGACTCTTTAAATAAATCATCTTGTTTTCACTTGCATTTAGGTCTCCTGTGCATATCATTGTGACACTTATATTACAAGTCACCAATAGTTAAACAGTTAAGTTTTACCATTCTTAAATCTGAGTCTGGCTGGACCACTTTTAGCTTGGCTTTTTTTTTTTTGCATTAGATTAGTTTCAATCCTTTTTTATTTCTTTTTAAAGCTCGATGGTTGGGAAATCGAAAAAAGTAAATGATTTAAATGCTTTTATTGATTCAATATGATTAATAAACAAACCACCACAGAATCATCACAATGATTTATTTGAAATACTCAACTGAAGTTATTGGGTGAGTTAGGAGTTAAAAACATGTTAATTAAAGGTGCTGTATGTAAGTTTTTGACTCTTCTAAAGCATAAAAATACCATAATATGTGTGCAGATATTTAAAAAACATCCCAAGTGAGCATACTTGTTTAACTGAAAAACAATGCTGAAGTCAGATATTCTGCTTTGAAAATGTTTTTTCCATGCCGGAACGCTGTCTTTGTTTAGGTAAATTTTAACCTGCACAATACCACTTTAGCCAATTATATTTCAGCACCCCAGGTTGCCTTGTTGGAAAACAGCGTCTTTCATTTATTCATTCTGAAAGCATGCATCCGTGACCGAAATGGACAGAGTCAGTGGACAGTATCAGTTGTCAAAATGAGACAGATTCAGTTCCACATGAGGTTATTAATTAGCAAATGGTATAAATATGTCGACCGTGAGCAGGTTACATTGTAACTACGTGTCCTAACAAAACGCTTTGTGACGAGATACGCAGTGATGAACAGTTTGGCTGTTTGCACCAGACGAAACATGACAGAAATTCAACGTCAACTAGCCGGCAGCTAGCTCTCTGCAACTCTCCACCAATCAGCTGGTGTGTGGTGTGCGGTCTGGCGCAAAAAGGCTGCCGTCGCGTCAACCCTCTGTAGTGAGGACACTAGTGAGGATTTTGCTCTGGGATTTAAGGGGTTAAATGTGTTTGACTAAAAAATACAAACTGTGGAATGTATTTTTAACGGAAATATTCTGTAGATTGAATTTATGACCATAAAATGTTAAAAACAGTAGATTACTGGCAACCACAGCTGCCGGTATTTTACCGTAAAATCAAGAAAAAAAAAGCAAAATACTGTAAAACGGTTTTTGTGTCACCATTGTGGAGGATAGTAGCATCTGGGTGCAAGTCCAAGATGAACTAAGAGTATTTGATGTTATGCTGCCTCTTTTTTTGTTTAAAGGTAACTGTGCAGTTACTAATGCACTGAAAATCTGTTTGCTATTTGTAAACACACATGAACACCGTGCATTGAGTGACTTTACATTTTTATGCACTAAGCTATGTTTTTGTGAACTGAACATTGTATCAGGTAATTTTCCGTAAATTTAAACAGTTCTATAAACTTCCATATTTTTAACGGAAAAATTCTGGCAACCACAGCTGCCGATATTTTTCCGTAAATTTAACAGATTTTTTTTAACAGAGTAGATGCTGATTCACTTTTATGTGTTTAGTTCTAAAGTTCAATTTCAAACAGTTTATTGTATTTTCAAGATCTGAGGTGAACAATCTGCTGCTGCTTTCAGTATATGGCAATAAATGTCATGTAAAATGGAATTCAAACTCACATTGTTAGCATTTAGCACTGAATAAAGCACATGAGGTTTACCTGAGGTGATCACTGTTATAGGTTTCTGTTGTTCAGCTGTGAGAAATAGAAGCATTTTCTAATATATCAATTCGAGGTGTTGGTCCAAAACACCTTTTAATATGTAAAATATTCCTTCTATTGCATGTTGTTGCTTTTATTTAGAACAGTTTAAATTTCTCGCTCCTGTACTCAATCTGGCATTCTGTGCTTGCGTTTATTTTGATCCAGGAGTGCAATACCTAGTTCAACCACTGGGTGTCAAACATACATACCGCACCTTTAATATGCTATTTTCACATGCTTTATGATCAGCAGCAACATAGAGCCATAGTTTACTGAGAAGTGACACTACAGCTGTCACATCGCAGAATGTTTTTCATTGATTTTAGAACCGATTGAATCTTCTGTGATCGTTTGTCAGTGAATCTTGGCTCAGTGCAGTAAATGCTGCTCCATCTGAAAGCAGCTGCTGAAGATTTTTAGTTGATTACAGAGTTGAATTTACTGCTAAAATATGCATGATAATGTAATTCGATTAATCAAGCAGCCCTATTGGACAATTTGATTTGGCTACATTATTCAGTTTGCCAGATCCACCCAGGTTCAGTAGTTTTCATTCATCATCTATGGCTGTCACAGATGTCCCTGTTCTGCACAAGGTGATTGCTGTCTTTCTAGTGGATGACACAATTAAGCCAGTCCCTCCAGTCAAGATGAAGCAGAAGTTGTAGGGCCCTAAATTTATCGTAACTAAAAAGCGAAGAGGTGGGTTTTGATGCATTTGACATACAGTTTTGCAGTTGAAAGAGCACACAGGCACACAGGCAACCTCAGCCAGCTGGGGCTCAGCCAGTGGCTCTTGGGGCGTCTGTAGCTGTGGTCTGTGCTGATCTTAGTCTAAGAGTGACATCTAGTGGCCAGAGAAAATTTGAGTTGTATTAAGTTTCTACCTTTAGACTAGATTTGCTGTAGTTAGTTTTGCAATGGAGGAAATTCAACAGAGCTGTATTTCGCTGCCATGCGGGTAAATGTTACAGAAAGTCTTGAAAATATAAGTCTGTGAGTATTTTGTTTAACATTTTTCTTCATTTATAGAGTGGAGTGTAATTTAAGGAAACATGTATAGAAATTACTAGTGATGGTGAAATGAAGCTTTCTGAAACAGTGAAATGTTCAACTTAATTGTATTGGAAAAAAGATCATTACTCAAAGCTTTCCAAATCAGATCTTAATGAGGACCTTTGCTGGTTAAAGTGTGGAAAAGCACTGTGTTGCAAAAATGTCAAATGTTTACATTTGACCAACTCATTCAGATAGTAATACGATAATAATATACACAAATTACCCAATTACTGTATTTTCTTTTACATATAAGGTAAGTTATATTACACCAACGATAACTGTAGTAAAATCCAAGGTATTCATGAGTATTTACATTTATCTATTCCAACCAATTCTACACCCACACTCTTGTTCCGAGCAGTGATCGAACCGGCAATGCCTGCATGGGAGGCGAATGCTCTAGGAGGAGGCTATGAGAGTGAGACGTTTGCACCGTATTTGTCCGATGCCCTCCGTTACACACTATACTGCAGTATGCAGTGGCATTCTATTAAAATAGTTGTAAATAATACACTAACACATTTTAGTATGGTTCAAAATCTTTTTACTATAAATTACTATTGCATTTTAGTTAAATTACTGGTGCATGGGACCGGTGCAGTGCTTTGAAACACTAGAAATGTATGCAATCAATGCTATACATTTTACTAACCCACAAGGGTGTTTAAACCTTTGAATCAAAATTTAAAGCAGTTATGTGGGTATAGGTGAAGATTAAGCTTCGGACGTCACTGATCACGTGACTATGGCTAAACAAATGAAGCTCAGATACACTGCTTCAGATGTATCATTATTTTTTTTATACATGCTTCAAAGCCTCGGTGCACAATGCCACATAACTAGAAATTACATCTCCTAATGGATAAAACAACAAGATTATTTGTTTGCTCATCTGTATGCAAAGCTATATGTTAAATCTGCATTTAATACCTAAATTGTATGTATAAGACATATTATTTTAACATTCATTTTGTATGTTTAGTTTTACAGTGCTTCTTTCGAGTAAAATACACTCATTGGACATCTGGCATCCAAGTCTTTCTTGGAAGAATGTGTTAGCTATCTGCCGAGCTAGCCAGGCACAAGCAGTTTAGCAATCATCCTAGTAGGGGCAGAATAGTGGTCCATTATCAAATAGTTTTATTAATTTATCAAACTCAAGGTTTAAGTTTGATAAATCAATTCTATTAATAATGGACATCACTGATAATAGTACTAAATGCTGCTTGGTTTACACTTTGCGTGTGTTCGTCAGAAGTTCCGCTTTCCTATTGGGAACAACAACAACAATAAAACCCACAAAAAAACAAACAAAAAAACAGACTACTGCCTTCCGTGGTGCAGAAAGACACATCCACTTTCATCCATTTGATGTATCCACGCGCAGCTTTTTGGTCCAGACGAATCCAGACGAGAGTTAATGCAAGGCGACAACACAGTTGGATTTTGTCAGTGCTAGTTGTTTGGCATCAGATTGGTGTGTCAGGGCCTTATAGTATAGTGTCAGTCACTATACTGGGGCGTTAGGGCCAACATAGACTGAACCACTGTAGTGTAAGGCCTCGCAAACAGCTACCTAGTTTTTCCCAGGTGGTCTCCCATCCAGGTACTGACCAGGCTCAACCTTGCTTGCAATCAGACTTTGGCTACAAAGACATATGGCAAATGTCAAATTCCTCTTTCAGAGATGAGACCTTATATCAACGTTTACATTTTTAAAAAAGGGACAAGAGGAGTGGGATGCATTGGAAAATAATAAGTTGTATGAAATACAGCCTGAAATCTCAAACAGAGTTTAAAGACATTTTAAGACTAGATTTGATCAAGTGGTTTTTACCTGATGTCGTATAAGACATACAAGATTAACCCATGATTTTTTGCTCAAAGATGAATACCCCACTCGATGTTTGTACTGCACAACTCCCTTTATTGTAAAACACATTTTACTGGACTGTCCAGCTTTTAATGATTCCAGAAGGCTTTTTAATTAAATTAACTCTCTTTGTTAAGGACATTTTTAACAAAGTGACACCAGGAAAAGAATTGTTATCATTATTGACACAAAAAATCTTATATATTTTATGTATCCGTTTGATTGTTGTTTGTAATTGTATATTTATGATTGAAATGTTCTTGCCATGAAAATAGCCTTGGTTGCTGACATGGCATTAAATAAAAAAATACATTACATTATAAAGAGATATGACTAGGGCAACATAAAGCTTTAGATTAAATGAATTCAGCTTTTGTGAGCACAACATATTTTAAACAAATAAAACTTCTTATTGGCCAGTTTTTTATTGTAATTATTCTGTACAACACTATAAACCCTGATGAATTTTATATACTTTCAGAAAGAAAACAGTTCCACAAACAATTCTGCACACGATTTTGTACAATTTAAAATTTTATTTTCCTGAGAGGATCATATCAATTTAT